>JABXWE010008527.1:0-56863 GCA_014611495.1 Limonius californicus | reverse complement strand
GAAATGCTGGATAAAATATGCAAAGAAATCAATTTCAGAATTATGTTTTGTTTAAACATTTAGATCTTGTTAGCAAACTAAAAATAAAGTGAAACCTCTAAAAAAGTTCGAAATTTTCTGTAATCGCAAATATATGGGACAAACTGAAAAAATAATAAATTCATATTTTGATGGAACCAAAATTGCCCACGATATTTACCAAATGAAACATGTCCTACAATAATAAATCTAAAATTGTGTAAGGAAGTGTTTTCAACTAAATAATTAAATTCTGGGGATGGGCTAATTTCTGACTTAGCTTAATACATTTTTGCGGAGACAACCCCTTAATCGATGAAGCAGAATGAATCCTAATGGGAATTTAATACATAAGGATTAAAGTGTTAGTAGATTAGGATTAGACTTCGATTGTAGAATTAGCGAAGAACTTATCTTCAGACGTTTTTCTCGGCCAAACTTACTGTAAATAATGTAAGGTCATCAGCTGCTAGCCCCTACTAACGATTGCAACTTAGTTGAGTTCCTACTAGAGATTGTAGCTTAGCTGCCGAAATAAGTGTTGTACTATGGAGGTATAGTTCTGTTCAAGTTATATCGTTATTGCCTCACCTAAGGGTACCTGGTAATTTCTGGTTAACATTTAACGAAGTTGTAAATTCAGATAAAATAACAGCCCCGACTTTAGGAATTTCATTTGAAAGTTCAACATTTTCATAAATCCATTTTATTTAGGAATAAATATTTATTCACACTTTGTAATAATGATAAAATTACAACATAGAATTATAATTACATAAAACATAAAATATACATTTTTCTGACGTAGGTATGTATTTTACACTGACTGAAATTGTCTGTCCAATTTTTATGTACAATATCGTGGGTCTCGTACCAAGTTTCGCCTCAGTAACATAAATTTTTATTTTCTTGACGATATGTTTTGATGTTTTGAAGATACTCGTAGCACTATGCTTGTGAGTCCATAATAACTTGACGCTTCTTTATAGTTTTGTGTTTAAATTCCATACCTTTAATAATTCCTAGCAATGTACTTTCGAAACACTTTATTTCAATACAACGTTCATTCAGTCTTTGATTAAACAATTTTACCGCAACTAAGTGGCTTTCCCAGTATATTTGATATATTTTGGTAGAATTAAATGTTCGCTATCAGTCCACGGTGTCCCCATTTTAAGATAAAATGTAAATAAATATTTACTCCTCATAGAAGTTCATCAACAACTGCTTCGGGCTGGTTTGCTCCTTAAGTTTAAAAATTATATCATTAAGGCAGACAATAAAACAATGATCTAATCTAATTTCTGAATAGTAATTGTTCATGCAAGGTAATTAATGGAGCTAATTTTGATACATAGTTTACTAGGTTTAACATAGATAAGAGTAGTTCATCTAAACAGGGTAATCATAAATAATAAATTAAAAACAGAGAATTTAAGCTTCTTGCTTGAGTCACAACCCCTAGGTAACCTTAAGCCGAGTTACAAGTAGTTTGTAAATCCTTGTTCCACAAACACGTTTTTAAGGCGGATAATGGTATAATTTGAAGTGACTGTATGCTGTTCATTAAAGGGATTATAAACAAGCCTGGACATGCAAAATATAGTGCAGTCTTTTTCGTAAGCAATTCGTTATATTCGTTTCTTGATCCAACAAAAATAAATACAATTAATCCTGTCTTTGTTTTAGAGAAATAGTACCTGCCTTAATTTGTAATAAATTCGTCTCTGTCAGTTATGCTAAACAATTAAAATTGTATACAAAACCTGGGTATTGTCGTGATTTTAGGCAAATTAAATTAATCTGAACATTGAGGGAATATTCATTATGTTCTTAAAGGATCTTAGTTTGCAATTAGTTAAAAATTCACTAAATTAAGTCCAAACATACCTAGATTCCAGATTCTGGGTTAAAAGAGGAGTGTAAGAAAAATCACTCGCACCTAGGCCACAACGTGAGTGCATTGTACTACTCCACCCCCCTTTCAGACGTCACACAAGCCATACAAGTCTCTGAACGAATTTCAGGACCTACATATCATAATGTATGTTGATTTTTGCCTAATTTTTACTATTTTTGAAATTTTTCTATCAAAAGTTCTAATGAATTTTCCGATCATTTCTTGCTTGATCTTGGATATGTTGTCATCATTGGCACTACAACCCTGGGTGGGTCTTGGCCTCCTCAAGGATTCTCCGCCATCTATCTCTATCTTGGGCTTTATTCTTCTAGTTGGTTATTCTACCTCGTATATTCATCGTAATTTAGGTCTACCTCTTCCTCGATTTCCATCTAGTTCTGCCCTTAGTACACGTTTTGTGGGCCTTCCTTCGTCCACTCTCATTACATGTCCTGCCCATTTTGGTTTTCCTATTTTCACTGTTTTTACAATGTCTAGACATCTTCATACATTTCATATAGTTCATGGTTGTATCTTTTTCTCCATGTTTGGTTTTCTTTTCTTCAAGTCCAAATATTCTTCTTAACACTTTCGTTTCAAAGATTCCTAGGAGATTTTCATCGGATTTACTGAGCGTCCAGTTTCTGAGGTATATGTAAGTATACTGTTCTTATTAGTGTCTTGTATATTATACATTCAGATTTTCTCGTCAAGTTTGGCTATCTTAGCTGTTTTTCAATTCTTTAATAACATCTATTAACTACTAGAATCCCCCTCTTTATTTCTTCTTCTTTTTTGCTTTCATTATTTATTTGGGAGTCTAGGTATGTAAACTCTCGTACGACCTCAATTGTAGTCGCCTATTTTTATATTCTGACGTATTCTGTTTCTTTCACCTCTGTTACGTCACACAATTATCGCTTGTGTTTTTTGTTCGTTTATTTCTAGCCCTCTTTTTTGGGCTGCTTGTTTTTATTTGCTAAAAGCTTCTACGTTATTTCTCCTTGCTCTGTTTATTATATTGATGTCGTCCGCGTATGCCAGAATTTGAAGTGATTTTGTGAATATCGATCCAGATGTTTCCATTTCCTCTTACTACTTTTTCTATATTAAACAACTCACAGGCAAGAGCATCTCCTTGTCTCACTCCCTTAGGTGTTTTGAATTGCTCAGATGTCTCATTTTGTATTTTAACTTTGCATGGTACTTATTTGATTATCATTTTTGTGAGATTTATTAGCATAGGTGGTATTCCAAGTTCTTGCATTGCCTCATATAGTGCTTTCCTGTTTATGCTGTCGTATGCAGTTGTGAAGTCTACAAACATATGGTATGTATCTGTTATAAATTCCTATGGTTTTCTATAATCTGTCGGAGTATAAAAATTTGGTCGTTTGTTGACCTGCCACCACGGAATCCACATTGATAATTTCCAGTTATTTGTTCAGTATAATGTACTATTCTGTTGTGGATGATATTTGATCGGATTTTATAGCCGGTGTTTAGGAGTCTTATACATCTGTAATTTGCACAATTTAATGGGTTACGTTTTTTATGCAGAGGACAAATCAGGCCCATGTTCCATTCCTTTGGCATCTCCTCCAACTTCCATATATTTGATATTAATGTGTGTATGTACTGGGTTAGTTCTTTTCCACCTTGCTTAAGGAGTTCACATGGAATGTTGTCAGACTCCAACGTTTTATTATTATTAATTTTTGTTATTGCTTTTTTTACTTCTTCTAGTGTTGGGGGTGGCTGGTTCTCGCCTGTTATAGAGTTATTATTGTTTTCTTCATCATCTACTAATTCCCTCATTTCCATTAAGACGTCCATCGAAGTGTTCCATCCGTCTATTCGGTATCTTATTTCTCTCATTTATAATTTGTTCATTTTTTCTAGGGACATAGATATTCTTGGTTTAAATTACAAATTTCTTATACAACTTTCTACTTTTGTTTTGGCTCCTTAGTTTTTTAAGATCCTTAATTTGTTCATTCTCGTGTTTTTCCTTTTTTTGTCTGTGAATCCTTTTCTCTTCTCTGCGCCTGGCTCCGTATTCATCTATCATTGCTCTTGTTCTGTATTTTCTTTGAATTTTGAGATATGGCTCGTTCTTTTTATTTGTGGCCTCTTCATACTCTTTGTCAAACTAGTTATTCCTTGAGTGTGTTTGTTCTTTTCCGAGGTTTTCCTCTGCTGCTGTTTTTATTATTCTTTTGCATGCTTCCTACTGTTGGTTTACCTCATTCTCTTCTATGTGATATGTTTTCAACTAGAAAAAACAACACTGTGTAGAAAGGCCTCATATTAATTTGGTGAAAATGGAAAACGATGATTTTATATAATTTTAATGCATTTTAACCCTTAAGTGTTCATATTGGGACCCCAGTTAACTTAATACAGGTCCGACTGCGAGAGTGGTTCCGCCATGAGACATCACAGAGCAACCGTTTTTACCGTGCCGCCAAATTTTACATCTATTGCTAATTTATATCCGCAATCCTATAGGTATGTTTCAAAGTAATTCGCTGCAGTTACGGTATAAATATAAAATTTTGGATTATAGTACTTCCTACGACTTTGGCATCCGGAGGGAGTTTTTCAAAATAAAAGCTGGCTGAAAACCAAGTAGTGAAAGTACAAAAGGCGGCAAGTGGAAAATACAATATATTTTCGTTTTTGTTTTATATAGCTCCATGTACCAAACTCGTTGCATAGCGTTTGAAATTAAATATCATCATCATCATGCTCCGTAGAAAGGTTCCAACTGCCCTTCATCGAGTTAGTAGGTTATCTCTAAACATAGAAACATAAAAAATACTATCACGGCATTCTAAACATCGAGACTTGAGGTTACAGACTCCCGTTTAAAAAAAGTTTCATGTTTTATTTTTGTTTCAATTTTTTCAATATTGTTATGATGTTTTTTTCTTGTTCTAAACTTAGTTTATTTTTCAATATATTATTATCTGGAAAAAATGTTTCCAACTTTGCAAATCTTTTCTTTAATTTCTTACTGTTTTACTTCATTTGCAGAAAAGTATGTTTTTGGTAGTTCTACTCTTCAATCATTTACAACCTCTTACAGGAACGTGTAAAAGGCCAATCCGATCAAACCTCAAGATGTATTAAAAATATTCCTGAAACAAGAAAGTTGAAAATTTAATTTTTAAATTTATAAATACAGTATGTTTTCCTATTATTTTTTTGCTTAGTTTTAAGAAGATAAATACTGTCGGAAAACATTGGTTTTATTCTGGGCGATCAAAATTGTGGAGCCGGCTCTTATTAGATGTACACGATGGGTTGCTCGATTTGAATCGTTTTGAAGTCTGCGATTATTATTAAAATATATAAATATTAGGACATAAATAACAATCCTATCCTGCTACTGTACATAAAAGCACGAAAATAAATAAAGTATTGTCGCCAAGATCTTCAACACTATAAATTTGGCATTGTCTAGATACTAAACAAATATGACCATGCATATTGTGATTGTTGAATATAATACAACACACACAGTTTAACTCAAGAAACTGTAACTGCGTAAATAACGAGACTTGACAAAGCATATTTTTACGCGCGTCATTCCATAATTATGCGGACTGTAATCGCTTATTTAGCAGTTTAAAATATCTTGTGTATTTTCATCAAAATCTAATGGGATTTATTAAGAACAAGTGCATCTAACCTATGTTCTAGTGAAATTTCTATTTCGAAGACAAGAATAAAGAAAATTTGGAGAACAGTCTTTCTATGAGTTGTCCCCTGGGATTGAGTTTCCGTCTCGCGAACCGTGGCCTATAAGTCCTATTGTGTCCCGGTATTTATTATAGGTTTCCCATTGGCAGCCATCATTCTCTGAAAAATCCAAGGATTGTGCCATAGAAGACTTTTCTAACCATTTCCGGTTCCCCGAAATGTCATTGTCTGCGGACCACCAGGTCTTCACTGATGCATAACCAGTGAAGAAGAGTCTCTTCTTTCTCTTCTCAGATTCTAGAGGGTAGATTGTCGCCTAACCTTACGCCGATAAGTGTTTTTTCAGATGATGACAGTCTTTTCTTTCCGCCAAGGCTTATAAATCAATTCGTCTCTTTGTTAGATAGACTTTCGATAAGGGTTTTGAAGTGCCCTATATTCCAATACTTGCAATGGTTCTTTCTTGGCCAGTCTTTGGTTTGCTCCCTGGCTGTAGCAAAAAGCCATTCCACATGCTGATTGAGAGTTTACTAAATCAATTTGATTTTGTAATGGAGCATTTTCAGTAGTTGATTGTCACTGACCTTTTCTTTGTAGTAATACTTCCTGTCTCACGAAACTATCGTTCTTACCGATTCAGAATTTGAAGAATCGTTTATGTTGATAAGCAGCACCTAAGAATTTCGCACCACTCTCCCAATGGTTTTGTATAAATACTTCCAAGCCTACTCAATCTTCTTTCCATTTAAAAAATAACGTCAATAAAAAAAATATTCGAAAATAGACCACTCTTATGATATGGACAAGACCGACAAATGACAGAAGGTAGATGGTCCAAAAAATTCGGGAATTAGTCTACAAGGGGATAAAGAGAAAAAAGTAGACAGACCGTTCTAAACTTGGGAACTGTATACAAAAACAGCGATGGATGATAGAGATTACAGGAAGCAGAATGGGAAACAGAAGATTATAGCAACAACCTTATTAGCGATAAGTGTTTTTTCAAATTACAGTATTCAGTTAGGATGCCTGCCAACAGTGTTATTTTCTTTCCGCCAAAGTTTAAAAGTAAATTCGTCACTTTCTTGGATGGACCACCGATAAGGATTTTGAAGTGCCCTATGTTCCAATACTTGCAATGGATCTTTCTTAACCAGTCTCTGGTTTGCACCCTGGCAGGAGCAGAAAGCTATTCTGTATGTTGGTTCTGTTCCCAGAATTTACTAAATCAAGTTGATTTTGTAATGGAACATTTTCATTAATTGATTGTCACTGACGTTTTCTTTGTAGTAATGCTTCCTGTCTTCCAAAACAATTTTTCTGGCCGGTTAGGAGTTTACTGGAATCGTTTACAGAAATAAGCAGCATCTAAAAATTTCGCACATTTCTTCCAATAATTTTCTTTAAATACTGTCCAGCCATATCAATCTTCCTTCCATTTAGAAAATATTTTCAACAACAAAAATATTCCAAACAGAGCACTGTAATTGTATGGGCAAGGCCGACAAATGCCAGAAGGTAGAAGGTCAAAAAAATTGTGGAATTTTTCTACAAGAAGACGGAAAAAGACAGCCCATTCCAAACTTGGGAAATTTATATAAATACGGCGATAGACAAAAATTATAGAAAGCAGAGTGGGATAACAGCAGTTTATAGCAACAACAAACGGTAATCCCCATGGGGTCGCAACCGAAGAAGAAGAAAATAACGGTTAATCAGAAATGCTTTATGTTTATTATTTTGCGATAAGCGGGGTCGTATAAGCAATCGCATGTAAATTCCTATAAAAGGTGCAATGCATAAATAATAAGGAAAAATGGGAAATAACGATTATTGCCTACAAACAACATCTGACATCTGACATTTGATTGAGTAATCCACAGCCAATACTATGCGTTTCTTTTTCCTAAACGGTCCATTTTTGGGGCCTCCTTCATTTGCTTCCAATTGTCTATGTTCTGCGTTTTCCTGTAACACGCGTTTACTTTAGTCACATTCTCCTACAGGCTACTTGAAAAAGTTTTCGTTTAGATACCCCTTATTTGTTTAACAAATGGATCATCTAGGATTTTTACATAACCTACACAGAAAACCCGGCGAAAAGTTTGAATTTTTACCGTAGAAAGAGGCGATATAGGATCTTGGTAGTGAACTACGATTTTGAAGTGACTAGCTGACAAGTCTAATAAGAAACAGCTTAGTTTGTCAGTTATATTAATCAAGGTGATTCTAAATTTAACAAATATGTTAGATTGGTCTGTTCCCACCGTTCTTAATCGGAAAAGTAGTGAATGCTTGATGTGGGGTGTCTCAGCTTCCAACCATCACCCCGATAAATTTATATTATTTATGTATGATTTCACAGAAGATTTATTAAGTACGCCTGCATTTAATTATGTGGGTCATATCCATGTAATATGGACCACAATAACATAGAAGAGTTTGTAAGCCGCATCAAAATATCACCGCGTCTATAAAGTAGGGAAAACCAATTACATTTAGCTATTAAAAAACAAGCTGCTATTAATAATTCCATTTTGTGAATATTCCCCGCAATGATTTCTGTCACAGTAATCTGTATGGGTTATAATGTGTTACGGAAAACCCAAAGATATTACTGTTGTAATTTATTGAAAATAACGTCTTCTGTCATTTTGGAATTGCAATCAACGTTAACCTTTAACAGCTGACGGGAAATTTCTATTTTCTCAAATTTGCACTACGAAGAAAAGTACGGTATCCCATCAAAGAATGGAATTCAAGATTCTGATCGAAATATTTTCAAATTGCTTCTAAGAATAGCGAATAGAGGACATACAGGATAGTGAATATTTCGACGCTCACTATTGGCGTCTCGGAAACAGTAAGAGATACGAGGTTGGTTAAATTAGAGAAAAGTTACGACTTTTTATGGCGGTTGAAAATATAAGAAGGAATCCTGAAGTATTTTGATTCGTTCTTGATTTATAACGAAAAAACTGAAAATTATGATTTTGGAAATAAATTATTCTCTTCCCTACCCTTGACGCTATTTCAATCAAGCTTGGTAACTGTATGTTTTTGGTCACTGGGATTTGAATGACATTGACAGAAATTTTCTAGGCCTTCTAAATTTCAAGCTGCGATAGTCAATTTTGTTATTTCTTATGGCCACCATATTGGATTATTACATCATTAGATAGACAAAAAATTAGCTCTTCAAATTGGTAATCAACATAACCTTTCTTTCCAAAAAAATTGTTGAAATTAGAAAATATGTGTAGGTAATTTATAAACTCTCGTAGGCCCTGAAAAAATATTGAAACAAATTGCTGACTGTCATTTGAACTCCTTAAATACTGAAAAGTTTTATTGGTTCAAGTTCAAAAGCAACAGATGATTATTTAAATTTCCAAAGTGCACGCCATTTATAAAACAACTGACACGGACAGCTTACAAACTATTTGTTTTAATAACAAAATAACCGATTGCGATTGCGTGGTGTACGTAGAGTTTCTTTATCGTGTTTTGTAATAGTCAAGTTGTACACCGATGTAGAAAAGTAGAATATGTACGATGTCTACATTCACAACAATAGAAATTCTGTTTTAGCGTCGGAAAAATATGCAATTTTATATCTAGAGAGACAGCTACCCCACCGAACAATGTTTGCAAGGATTTCAACAAACTTGGCAGTTTGTGGCAAGTTTAGAAGACCGCGAGGTCCGTATGAAAATGGAGTTGTTGCTAATGATGTGAATGTGCTGGCTCAATTAGCGATTAATCCAGAAAACTCCAGCTGAAGAATTTCTCAAGAGTGTGGTATTGATAATTCATATGTGAGGAAAATCATCAAAAAACATAAGTACCATGATTAGGGTAAACCCGGGAGAGTTGCTGATTGTGAGTCAGAGGAGAATGGTGTTATTTTTGCTAGTAGTCACTAGATGGCCTAAGTTATACGACAGAGATGTCTCAGGCCACAACGTGTTTACTGGATATAGAAAGTTCCAGCACAAAATAAGTTTTCAATCATATCAAATATTTTTACTATGTCTTGCGTTTCTGCTAGAACGCTTTGTTAGGCGCACCTACATGCGCTTATTTGGTAATATGCGTGTTCTTTAGAGTATAAAGAAATAACCTAACTTCAAAACATCTGCAAAATCCTAACGAGATCAGAGTATTAAATATAAATATTCACCATCTCTCCCTTATAAATGGGATAGTTGGTGAACGCGACTATGGTAGAGATGGTAAATATTTACAGATAACGTAAAGCACTAACAAAGAACAATAATGGTTTGTTCCATTGTAGGGAAGTATGGCAACGTTTTATAAAAGGAAGAAGGGGTCTACTAGAGGCGATTGGAGCGAAGAACAATTACAAAATGCTGCAAACCCTGTTCGAGAAGAGGGGTGCCGTCTACATGTGGCTTCTAAGATTTTGAAGTTCCTTGGTCAACCCTTAAGCGACGAATTTCCGAAGGTTGTTTGTTGAAAAACCCACAGGGGCCTTCGTCAGTCTTAGGCACTGAAAATGAAAAGAAGTTGGTAACCCATACTAAGAAGATGCAGAAGTTCGGGTTTACACCAACAAGCAACGAAGTACGTTCAATGGCGTATAAGTTAGCTCAGCAGCTGAAACTAAGACACACACGTTCAACTCGGAAATAGAAATGGTCGGTCTGGATTGGTTGCATTTGTTCATGAGCCGAAATTCAGAATTGAGCATCCGAAAATTCGAAGGCATCTCACAAGCTCGTGCCCGAAATATGAATCGAAAAAATGTTATGAAATATTTCAGTTTTGTGCAAGATATTTTGATCAGATGATCTGACTGATAAACCAGCTAATATCTATAACGTTAACGAATCTGGACTACAATTAAACAATAAACCCGGATATGTAATCGCCGCATAGGAATCCAAGTGTTTCAAACGTCACATCCGGAGAAAAAGGCGAAACTATCTCTGTGCTTGTTGCAACGGTGAAGGCACATTTCTTCCCCCGGATTGCGTGTTTAAAAGCAAAAATGAATAGGCAGAACATAAAGACAGCCACGGGGGTCGGTATTTATATGTCTCAATAATTCGCATATCCAAGGAATTCCATCCAAGGAAATTTCAAGGAGCTGTGGTACTGATATTGGATGGGCATAGTTCCCACTAGCTTAGTGGAGGTACAAGAATTTGCGGAGGAACATAACATAATGTTGTTATGTTTACCTAGTCACACGACCCACTATTTACAACCGCTGGACAGAGCGTTTTTTGAAGCACTACAAACGTTTTATTACAGTCTGTAGTGTAATTGTTGCATGAAAATGAACCCTACTAGGAAAATCTCTAGGCTGTCATTTGGAAGCTCGAATGAAAACTGCTACAACAAATAACGCGGTGGCGGATTTTCGTGCAACAAGCGTTTTCCCCTTTAATCCTAATGCCATTCCATTCCAGATTACGCTTACTTAACTAAAAATGCACCTAAATCCGAAAATTTGCAACCCCTTGATCCACAATCATCCGTCAATTCATTAAGAAATGCCTCTCCTCAAACAGATTGTTCAAAAAATGCAACTTCTACAACTTCTTCTCAGCCGAGTTGTTCCAAAGATTCTGTTTTAACAAGTTCTCTTTAACCAATTTTGTTAAATAATGACGGTATCACCCCCGGAAAAATGCTGGATCCAATTTCTCTAATAAAATAATAAAAAGAAGAGAGTTGTGCCTGACACGTCATCTGAATCGTCTTCAGAACCTAGACTGCAGGATGAGGAAGATTGTGACAATGAAGACGAAGAATGTTGTGTAGGCTGGGGCGAGGAATATAAATCCAAGAAAATGACCGTTTATTGGCATCAGTGTCTCATCTGTAACCGCTGGTTGCGCGAGGATTGTACGAAGTATGTAAATGTATGTGACCTTTGCGGAAAATCTTCATAAAAAAAAATCGTTTTGATACTCTTTTTATAAAAACGGCACTTATTTCGTATATCGTCATCTCATCCATATAGTAGTCACCAGCTAACCCATACTGCTACGGGTTAATGATGAAAAATTTTTTTAGTTTGTTATACTGTTTTGTTTAAGGTTTAGAGTTACCGTTTTGTTTTAAGCTTGTTTGTAATAGAATAACATAGTTATTTGGTTTGTATTACATTTTTAATTTATATAGGATGGAGGAAGATCGTATCCCGAGAAAAATACTACAATACAATCCAAGAGGCAGAAGAAGTGTTGGACACCCAAGAACACGATGGCAATTGAGTCGGAACAATGCTTAAAGATTAAACCTTGAAGTAGAAGAAGACTAAATTTTTCAAAAAAACTACAAGCAATAAAACTTTTATCCATCATCTCTCCCTGGTTTACTATATAAATTCACATCTGTACAAATTCTTCATCCAGGTGATGATAATAAAAGATTGAACTTTTGTTATTGGTTTCGCGAAAAACTGTAGCAAGATTCAAATTTTTTCAGAAACATATAATTAACTGATGAGTCTTTATTTACAATTTCGGGAATACTTAGCAGGAAAAATCTTTATTACAATACGATAGAGTATCCCCGTTTAATAAAGGACTAGCCCGCAAATTCGATATTTTTGAACGTATGGGATGGTCTTTTAGATAGTGAGGTTCTGGGTGCTTTTTTTATTGACGGACATTTTGATGGCCTGGATATTTGCATTTTTTGCAAACAAATTTAGAAGATGTGCTAGAAGAATTGTCATTAGTAACCCTTCAAAAACGTAAGTGGTATCAGTAAGACGGAGCTGATCCTCACAACGGCCGCATTTTTCGAAATTATTTAAATGCACGTTTTCAAAATGGCTTTGCACTTTTGGTCTTGTTCGTTGACCTCCTCGATTGCCATGCTTAACGCCTATGGATTACTTTCTGCGGGACATTCCCGACGGAAAATATCGGACATCTTCGCCTCAAAATCGAAAATACCTTCGACTCCATTCCAAGGCAGACTATCCCAGAAGCAGTTGACGAAATGAAATTAAGGAATATCCTCTGCATCATAATTAATGGCGGGCACTTTAAACAATTTAAATAAGCATCTGCTGTTTTTGAATTTTTCATCTTGTTATCGTATGACCAATAACATTTTTTTCAATATTTAAAGAGTTTAAATGACAATTAGAAATACAATCTGCACTTTAGTTGTTGTTTTAATTGTTTTTCTAAATTATTTACACAATGGTTTCAAATTTCAACACGTTGTTTAGAAGAAAAAGGTTATGTTGGTTACCAATTTGAAAAAATCATTTTTTCTATTTCGGTTTTATAAAGCCGTTCTAAGCGCACTGTTTTAGCTTAAAAACAGTACGTTAAGGAGGCCTATAATCGTACTGTTTTTAGTTTGTTTTTTTACGATGTTGGTAGTTCGATTTGAATTTGAAATGTCAGTTTCAGCCGCCTGTCAGTGCTGCCATAAGTGTTTATAAAAACTCCCTAGTAATCGATTTGACGTAAAATTTTCTACATAAATTTATTTAAAATACTCTCAAACTTCCTCAATAGAAAAAATAGTATAAAGAACACGTTTCATAAGACCACTTGTCGCACTCGTCCGTTGGACTCGTGCGTTAAGAAGAGGCCTTATGAAACTAGTTCTTTAATATACTATTATTATCTATATAATAGTGTAATAACCCAATATGGCGGCCATAAGAAATAAAGCAGTTGACTATCGCAGCTTGAATTCTAGAAGGCCTAGAAAATGTTTAGCAATGTCATTCAACTCCCAGTGACCAGAAACATAAAGTTACCAAGTTTGATAGAAACAGCGTCAATGACAGAGAAGATAACAATTTATTTCTAAAATCACAATATTCAATTTTTTCGGGATAAATCACGAAGGAATCAAAATATCCAGGATTTCTTTCAGATTCGCAATAGCCCTAAAAATGTGCAACTTTTCTCTAAGTTAACCGATCTGATATGTGTTAATGTTTCCGAGATGACAACGGTGAACATCGAAAAATGCACCACCCTGTATATATGTGTGGACGTCAAGATCACCACAAAGGCTTCGCTTTCGATAATATCTTCTTTTTCTTCTTCTTCTTCTTCTTCTTGTAATAGGTCTAAGACCTGTTTGCTCCAATAATTATTATGGTTGCTCTTGTGACCCAGAAGCCCATTGATTGATTGATTAATTACTACCAGGGTTTTGAAGTGGGTTAGGTAGCCCAGTTTGCACTTCGACTCTATGGTCTTTTGTGCGCCCCCGATTCTTTCAAAGTAGATCTGTGCCGTCAATGAGTTGCAGGATATTGTTTACGAGGTTTTCATGTGTAGAAATTGGTTCACGAAGTGTTCCCCCAAATAGTTGTTGTCTCTTATGGTAGAGTGCTGAACAGTCGAAGAATATGTGTGACGCTGTTTCCTCCTATTCTTCACATAGGCTACAGAGTGTGTTTCCCCTGTATACACCGATTTTGTGAAGGTGTTTTCGCAGGTGGCGGTGCAATGTTATAAGTCCTACCACCCGTCTCATCTGAATTCATCCTAGATGGAGGACGTCAGTTGTTAGTCTGCGAGAAAGCGTTCCAATTATTTCTTTCCCCAGTTCTTGTCTATAGATATTCCATCGTTAATTTGGAATTAATGCGAGGTGATTCAAGTGCTTGACTGTCAGATAAGATGCTTATGCGTTGTTGAGTATACCCGCGTTTTGCATTTTTCTGGATACATTGAATTATTGCAAAGATTTCAGCTTGAAAGACTGTGGCTTTATTTCCCAGAGGTACACTAATGTTCTCCTATGGTCTTTGGTCATATATTTCGGCCCCTGTGCTTTCTGCTGTGCGGGAACCGTTTGTGTACTAGACAAGCCCCCTTAACAGCTGAGGTGGGTTTCCTTCAGCCTAGTCATTGCGATTGTAACTCACAGTGAATGGATTGTAAAAGGAATACTCTGGAAGGATATAGTCGGTGCCCATTTGAAAGATGGGGTTACCTTCTATTACTCCCTGTATTCGTTTGTGTCCATATCGTTCCTGGCCGGGGTGCCAGTTGCCGGTGGATTTCATTCTATGTGCACCCAGAAGCCCAGCTATGTATCCAGCGTTTTGGTGGCCTTCCGGGTAGGCGTTTTGTTCGTGGTAGGCCGTCTCCCGCAATTTTGGACAGTCTGTTGGGTATTCTTGTTACGTGGTAACACGTCCACTCTCAACGACGTCTTCTCGTCCATCTAACGTCTTTGACATTGCACGTCTGTAATATGTTTTCGTTTCCAATCCTATCGTAGACTGTGTGTCTTCTATGGATCATAGAATCTTCATTTCCGTAGTGCGGAGTACTCGTTTGGCATACGTGGTGTCTGTCTTTGTCTCTGCGGCATAAGTCATTATGCGGCGGATGCACGTTTTATATATCATGACCTTTGCTTCGGTGTTCATATTTTCGTTTTTCCAGACTATTTCCATCAGGCATCCCGACACTTTTGTCGCTCTATTGATTTGCTATTTAACCTCTGTACTTAAGTTTCTATCGGTTGAGATTTCCACACCCAGGTATTTGAAACACATCACTTGTTCTATGGTTTTCTCGTTGAGTACCAGTTTACACCTTCTGGGTTCTTTAGATATTACTAACGATTTGTTTTTTTTTCCGTGGATATCTCCATGTTGTAAGATTGAGCTGCTAAATAGAAAGTGCGCAGTAGCCTTTGTAGGGCATCTTCATTTTCAACAACGATCGCGACGTCGTTTGCGTAGCATGTCAGTTTTATTTCTTGATTTCCAATTTTATGTCCATTGCTAGTACGTTTTACCTTCTCTATAATTTCGTCCATCATACGTTAAAGAGCAAAGGGCTTAAAGAATCTCCTTGCCTGGTTCCGGCTGCTACATCGATTTCTTCAGTTAATCTGTTGTTGATTCGTATGCGTGTCTTGCTTGCTTGCTTTGAAAGAGCGAGATCTAGGACGCGGTTTTCCAAGCATCTCTAAGCACTTAGGCCACATTTGGCCCATTGTACACCCTGTCTTAGTGTGTGTTTAATTGTTTTCTGACGCATATTATTTCTCTCGGCATATGTTTTTCTTCTAGTATTTCTAGAACGTCATTTACTTTTATTCGGCCAAACGCCTTTGTTAGATCGATAAAGCACATGAAAGCCGGCTTGTTGTTCTCGATGGATTTTTCGACGATTTGACGTATGGTAAATATTGCGTCGATTGTACTTCTGTTGTTCCGGAATCCTTCTTGTTCTTAACTTAATTCTACGGCATGAGCGATTTTAGTATGTTTGTAAATAGTTTGATAACGGAACTAAGTAGTGTGATCCCCCTATAATTCTTGGGAATCTTCTTGTCTCCCCTCTTAAATATGTTTATCGTTATGTTTGATTTCCAATCTTTCGGTGTGGTGCACTTATTCAGTATTAGTTGGAACAGCTTTCTGAATTTGATCTGGTCCCGGTGTTTTTCGGTTTTTTAATTTTCTTGCGGCTTCAGTGATTTGTTCTATCGTTGGTGCTATAGTGGCTCTTTCGTTTTGTGCGTTTTGATCTCCTGTCGTTGTAGAGTCTTTCTCGTACAAATTCTTAAAGTATATTACTCATGTGTCTTCTTCTATTGCCCGTGTTTCTGTGTATTCATTAATGTATTACCTTCGGCGTTTAAGCATACCCCAAATCTTGCGTTAGGCCCCATAAAGATCATGTTCCATGTCATTTGTAAATTTGGTCCAGTAATCCTTTTTATGTTGTCGGATTTGGGCGTTTGTTCTATTTCTTATTTCGACATAATTTCTGTGTTGGGCTATTGTTCTGTTATTAACGTATTGTAAGTAGGCCTTTCTTTTTTATTGCGCTAGTCTCTTTATTTCTTCTGTAAACCAAAGCCTGCCGTTTTTCTTGGCATTTAGGTTAATTTGCCTGTTGTCCAAGGCTTCATATGCAGCTTCGTTGATGTTAGATGAGATCTTAGACCAAGCTTTTTCCACACTGTCTTCCTCTTCAGTAGTGTTGAATTTAATTGGGTTAGATTCGATTTTCTGAGATAGTCTATTCGTGAATAGTAGTTTGGTGGTTGCATCCATAATTGATTCGATGTTTATCTTTTCGATGTATTCCGTTTGTGGTTTTTTCTTCCGCTGTATGTTCAGTTTTATCAAGACTAGACTGTGGTCCGTCCATCTATTATTTGCGACGGATGAATTGCTCTATTTGATATGATGTAGTCTATTGTGGAAGTTTGTCCTCTTGTGTTGGACCAGGTTATTTTGTGTTGGGGATTATGTGCAAAAAAGTGTTGTTAATTCGCAATTCGTTGTGGGCGCAGAATTCCTCCATTTTCGGTAATATCCATATTGTTAAAAATCCGTATCCATTTTTGCAGCAATCGTAACGCAACAAGAAATTAGATGCACACTAAAAACATTTTTTTCTTGAAACGATGATGTTGTAGGCCATCTTAATGCCAATCAAACATGTTTTTGTCCAACTCTCTATGTAAAAAATTGAACTTGGCACAGTTCCTTAAAAATTTCCACTTTAACGTATGTTTATAACATTTTTCAAAAACATATTTTTCAAAGTTCTTGCAACGATTTTGAATATGCTATGAGAGATGAAAATGGTCATCGAGGTTTACGGACTAAGTTTCAGCTTGAAAACTTTTGAAAAAAAAACTTTATTACTCAAATTTGAGTTATAAGGTTGCCTTGAACTTCAAACATGTAAAGGCTATTTAAAGTACGATAACTAGGATAGCAAAAACAAACTTTACATTTTTTGAAAAATATACGAATGTAACTTTTGAGTAGATTTTACCACGCGACGCAACTGCATTCGTTTTTACTTCAACTACACGATTCTTGTCTGTTTTTTTTGTAAAATTGCAGATGATTTCACAATCTTACGTGAACTTAAATGGTATTTGCACAGTTCCCGTAAGTCCAATACATAGTTGACGATACACTTTTATGCAGTTGCTACAGTTAATATTTTGCATAAGTAACTGAAAACGTGTTTGTTGAAGTATATCGTAGTTCAAAAGCATGAGAAAATTCAGAAACGTGCCAATTTGATTAAATTATCTCGGATCCCACATACATGTCAAATAAACATGCTAATCTTATTTGTTAATAAGAACAAACTATTATTCTGCTTTGACTGTGCTTTTAGTGTACTGCAAATAAGTAATTTACTTCCAGAAATTATCTAATTTTTTGTTTTTCCTATCAGTTGTTTTATACTGAGTTACTTGAACTGAAACCGGATATTTTAAATATATTTTGATAGAGATAATTCCAAAATACGTTTATCAGAAAATATCAAATTGCCAAAAATTATGTCGTCATCAATATAGAGATATCACTTTCTTTCCTGTTCTGTTTTAAGGTTATATTTTTAGATTTCTAATCGAATGGCAATTGAATTGAGACATATAAATCACAATCTGGTTTCGCATCTTTTACCAGAAATAATTTCAACATCTATGTGTTTCCCAATTCAATTAAACTACTGTCGTTTGGGTTTCAGAAAATTTGGCACTGTGAAAACCTTAACGAAGTATGGAACAGAAAAGCTATAAATTATAATTACAATCTGAATGTCAGTAAATAATAGCGATTGTTCTCTTAATGTAATTAACATTTAAAATTTAGATAATGGCAGATATTTTCATGCAATTATTGATATGGTCAGTTTATGAGACCAACCTTTGCTCTTCCAGTTTATTGGGTTATCTAGTGATTAAAATTTACACAAACACTAACTAGTAAAGTGAGATTCAATAATCTGCGGTTTTGTAACTTTAATATTAATTAAAACTTGTTTCATTTAAGTACAGTTTTAATATCATTTGTTCTAATAGATCTATAAAACTCTTGAATTGTTAAAATATTAACACAATTAATAGCTTTAAATCTTATTATCCTCCCTTTGCATTACAGCGTGACCATTCTGAATAACTGTTTGAGATTTTCTTGTTGCACTAACTACAACACTTCGTTAATAGTTATCTTGATAATAGAGCCTTTCTGCATAAATTAATTAATTAATTATAAAACATCAATTTACTTAGCTGTTAGATGATTGGTATTAAATTCATAATCAGAAAAAACAGATCCTATAAAAAGCATTTTTGGAACATGCGTTTTAACACGTACAAAAAATATTATTAATAGTACTTATCGTATTATTTAGATAATATATTTAGTACAAATTTTGAAAATTCTAGTCTGATTTAAAGCCGTGTTTTTCTTAATTATCAACGGTATTTAAAAATTATATGCAGTTTTTTATAGACTGCGCTGAATGGCTATTTTCCGTTTCACAACTTGCAAAGGATATCTCGTAAAGTAGTCTCGGTAACATGTTGTAGGCAACCAACAATACAGATATCCAGTGCTGTGAACGTTTCTTACACGCATCTATAATGTGTTTAATATTTGACATCAGATGTAAGGTTCACTAGATTGGATAGAGACGAAACGAAAATACTATAATGGGAATATGATTATGAAAATACGAAATAAACTATGCGTACAGACAATGGAACTCCTTCATTTATTCAAACTAAAATAGTCAATGTCTCATGTTTCCTGTCACCGTCGGAAATACACCCTCTTCTCTATCATGTATACTTATTATAAGTTCATGTAATAAAACCAACATACTCAGTAATAATAAATCGTTGAAAGCACTTTCATTACAGCTAATAAATTGTGGAAATTAAAACAGACAGTAGATACGCGTGTTGCTTGTTGTAGAAACCCTTTATGTTAAATTGGTTTGATAGTAAAATAAATTACACTGTTCAAAACAATTAACAGATATTTAACAACATTAATAATAATAAAGAAAACAAGCACCGAAGTGTAATATCAGCTGTAAATACTTTTTTCCACAGCCGGGAGTATTTGTCGATTTCTATGGCATCAAAATCTTGACAGAAATTATTCGCTAGATAAGATACATAATATAGGTAACCAACATTTTAGGTAGATAATTCATTTATTAACAGTAAAATTAAATTTATAAATTTCACAAGAAGTAAAATTAATGGAATGTGGTACAACATTGAAATTATAATTTTCATTTACATTTGAATTTAAATTTACGGTCCTTCAGAACATGCTTCACACTGCTTGTACCTACCCTGCAACATTTTGTTCGCAATGGTTGTCTTGTTCTCAATGGAATCTTCAATATATCCTCCTGCGACGGCTGTCGAACGCCATCCCCCATGACGCTTTATGATATCAGCTCCTACGTCGGCTAGCAAAGTAGCCGATGATCTTCGCAGACAATGGCTAGTATACAAGGCTGCATCTGGCAAATTTAGAAAAATAGCAACCTTGTTTAGTACCTTTGCAAGCTTATTTTTTCAAATTACCTGTAGTGTACATTTCCTAGATTCACAATAAAAAAAAACTAACGATGATTGGTGTGAGAAGAACGTAGTTTTGCATATTTACGATATAAACATAGTTCGTTTGAAAATGGGGTGGAAAAAATTAGGCAACCAATCATACAGATGTCTTAGTTACCTAGATTATAACTTCTGTTTTTAATAAATGCTAATCCAAGAAGCAGTTATTCAGTTGAAGTTATTTTGTCGTTTTTTATATTACAGGTTATGTTGGTTATTGAGGTTATGTAGCTCGTTATTTAAAGTAAATATTATACATTACAAAATCGGGCTTCTAACTAAATCTCCAAAGAACATATATGTATTAAACCAATATTATAATTTATTAAAGAAATACATTTAAGGAGAAAAGGTAAGTAAGGTAAGTATACTAGGTATAAATAAATTAAACAATGCAAAACGTATACAATTTTTATAAATCTAGGCATGGTGTGTCATAGATTCGTCAGAATTTGAAGCTGGTCAATTTAAATATGTAAAAAAGACAATGGTTTATCTGGTAAAAAATTCTATATGGTAACTAACCGGGGTCTTGCCCTTCGCCGTAGCCGTTATGAAACGGGACAGACCAAACACAATAACTAGTTAACACAACGCTAAAGAACCTGATATACTGATAACTTGAAAATGCTTTAAACTTTCTATATAGATACTTCTTACCAAAATGCAACAAAATTATGACTTATATACATAAATATACATAATATTACATATTTAATTATCCATAATTTCTGCATCCGAATCGTCAACCAAATCAGAGTCGTCCATGTCAGAAGTATCAGAAGCACTATTAGCATGAATAATAAGAGGTTCTATATGAACGTCAATCCACGTATTTAAATCTCGCATTCTTTTTTTCTCCGAAATTGTGTGTCCTATACATTTTTTCCATTGTGTAGGTATTATACCTTCCAACGCTGCATGAAAAAGCTTCTCCACCTCAGCTAACTTAAATGTAGAATTTTTCCAAATGAGCTCAAATTGGATTGAACTCACGGTGATATGGTGGTAATCGCAAAACTGTTTTCCCAGCAACTTTTGCCATTTCATCGATAACATATCTTAAAAATTTGGGCTTTTCTTTCTTCACAATTTGTAATAGTTCTATTTTTAGCATCGATTCGTCAAACGAAATATTTTTTTGCGTTGGTCATTTTTGAATATCTTCTTTTCGCCATGCTACTGTAGGTACAGTTTCTTCGCGACGACTGTGATACGAAGCGTTGTCTAAAACAATTACGCAATTTGGTTCCAATAAATGCAAGATTTTCTCAAACCAATCCGCAAATGTTTTAGAGTTCATCTCTTGATGGTAGTCCCGATTACATTTTGATTAAAATAATAGCAAACCTCCCTCTAAACATCCCGAATCACTGCCTATATGGGTTATAATTTAACCTACGTCCTTTGCCATACGGCTGCTTAAGCCCAGTAGAAAGTCCTTTAATAAAGGCGTCCCTACGGCTTCTTATGCCGTCATCGTGCCAAAGCTTTGGCTGTGACCTTAAAGCCACGTTTCGTCAAAATAATAAATTTTTCTATTTTCTTGTCGATATAAATTGATGCATCGTAGGTAATTGCTTCTCCATAAAATTATATCTTCACGTTCTATTGGAAAGTTCTTCCTGTTTCTCTTTCATACTTAAAATTCAATTTCCGCATAATTTTGAACAACATGGAACGTGTTATGTGTGGCAAATCTTCACGTTCGTGTATAACCGCTAATATTTTGTCTAAGGGTGGCGATTCATTTGAAAAGAAAAGGGAATGAACAATGCGACGAATAGCACATTCCACAGATTCCGCTATTATAATTTCTGGTCTTCCTGGAGATGTTTTGGGTTTGGTCAAATGTCCACGATTTTTATGTTCTTGCAAAATATTGTTGATTTTGAAAAACCTGTAAATAATAATATGGAATGTTGTATGGCATGTCTTAAAACAAACTTAATACCCGCGATGTTTGCCGCTGCCTTAATGGCATTTCCTTTCTTCTTGGTGGGATGGTTTTTTGTTACATGTCTGAAAATATGTATTCATAATTAAATTTTTTCTGTTACTGATAGGGGCACTTTGCTTGAGCGTTTAATATATTCACCATCCATATTCTAAAGTTACAAATAGGTTCTTGATATATAAACTAGATAAAGCAGCAAAGTGTTTTATTTCTTTGACATTTACTCAAGTCAGGGCTGGCTTGAATAATTATTTATTAAAATTACAAAGGAGCAGGATGTATGTTTGGTTGCCTAATTTCACCACCCCATTTTCAAAAGAACTATAAGACAATTCACATTGTCTTGTTCTGTAACCACAAACTTTCTTGGTAGCCTGTTCTTTGTGTTAGGGATACTGATTATCAAGGAAGAGCCTACGTCTTGAATGTTGTCTACAGATAAATTGGTTAATTCTTCTGTACGCATGCTCCAGCAATTCCGAAAATTAGTGCTACCTACAAATCAAAGAAAATGTTAATACTAGGTATTATTTATTATGTACCTAAATGTTTACCTTTATCATGAGATATACCATCGTAGCCAGTGCCTAGCCACTTCTCAAGAAAACCTTTAAAGGATGACTGGAAAGTGGCTAGAGAAATAATCATCAGCTACAATAAGGTGCAATGGGCTGTAAAATCCTTCCTACCTTATACCTAAATCGCCCGGACCAGATGGGATTCTCTGCTCTATTGCAGCAGGCAATCGACCTCCTGATACCGCTTCTAATAAAAATCTTCAGCTTATGCCTAGCGGGAAACTACCTCCCATTGGCGTGGAGGCCTTCATTCCCAAACCAGGGCGAGTATCGTACTCCCAGCCAAAGGCATACAGACCAATCAACCTAATGTTTTTCTACTTAATGACTATAGAAAAACTGGCATATACCAGACGGGGCTGTAAAAACCGATCCCCTCAATCATAATCAACATGCATATCAATCAGGAAAGTCATGTGAATCTACGCTTCACAACCTTCTCGGTAGGGTAGAAGCGTTAATAATCAACAAAGAAATAGCTCTAGCTGTCTTCTTGGACATAGAGGGGGCATTTGATAACACCTCCTTTCAATCAATGATCTCTGCCTCCCGTAAACATGGCGTTGACAACATAACAAATAGATTGATAAAAACCACGTTACAAGGGCACCAAATTCAGGCTTGTCTGGGAGAAGAAACTCTCAGGGTACACGCTGCCAAGGGCTGCCCACAAGGAGGGATTATCCCCCCTTCTATGGAACCTGGTAATAAACGAACATATACAGATATTCAATGATGAAGGGTTCTACACCCAAGGTTATGCGAATAAGATATTCATCCTCATAAAGGGCAAACACCCAGTTATTATGACAAACCTCATGCAGAGGGCGTTAAACATCACTCAACGATGGTGCGAAAGGGAAACCTTAAAGCTTAATCCCTGCAAAACATCAATAATGCCCTTCGCCAAGAAAAGAGATACAGAGGTATTTGACAACCTGACAATCTTTAGGTTAGCCAGGAGGTCAAATATCTGGGCATCACCCTGGATGCAAAACTGAACTGGAACATAGGGTAGTTATGGGAGTAATGGACACCCAAGAGCAAATTTTAACTTTGATTGTGTGGTATGAAGAGATCATTTGAGATAATGAAGTTTTCCAATTGTCAAAAGATGCCTTTATCTATATACCATACAATTAACTATTCAAATATTGGCCACCCTATAATGTGCTTTAATTTTTCTGTAAATAAAAGAAAAAAATCAAATGTTAGAGTAAGGGACACAGTTGTCTAGGTAATGGACATATGTAGGGGGAGTAATGGACACATTAAAAAATAATGTTTATTTATTCATATTTTGAATCATTTCTGAAACAGTATAGTGACCTCTATTATTTTTAAGTATTGGCTCCTTAATTATGGCTACAATGTCATCGTTGAAGTAGTAGAGGACATCTTCTTTTAACGGCCATTTCCAGGAATCTACGCCTGCAGTAACCATCGACCTTATCTCTGCTTCTTCGCAATCCTTTTTCAAGATGACTCCTGTGTAATAAAAGTTTTTTTTTTTGTTAAGTATGTGTCTTTTGTTAGATTACAAAATATACTGATCAGGGTAATATCTCTACCCATACTTTACGATCACATATTTTCCTGCTTTTAGTTCGAGTTCTGCTTCTGTATCGCTTATGTCATCATCTTCTTCCATGAATTGAACATCGGTTTCTGAGTCGGATGAGGTGTCGTCTTTTGGAGTGGCTTCTTTTTCCCCCTTAGTTTAGGGATTAACGTCCTTTGCTTCTCTATTTCATACAAATTGAAATATTTTCCGCTTGAAACAACTGCAGGATAAATAGCGCGTTTTCTTTTTGGAAAGCTTTTTTCAGGAGTATTTAGAAATGGCAGGCATTTTTTGAATGGAGTTGGCACTTTAAATCCTTCCATTGGTTTACATCCGTAATCGTAAACGTGAACTTTTTCAGGTGTTTTCCATTCTGTACTTGTAGATGCACGATTAGTTGGCGAATTATAAATACATGTTGTACCACTAGTAGATACAACTGGGGAACCAGGAATCTCTCTAAACAGATTTTCGTGCGCTTGTGACATATCTTGTGTCTCTACAAGATTATTTGACGTGATTGGGGTTTTGGCAGACTCAATTTCATCTTCAGCTATAACTGGCGGTATTACTTCATTTTCAACTGTAGTAAAGCACTCATATTTTAGAGAAGACCAAACTTCATACAAATTAACCGATTCTTTACATCCCTCCCAGTTAGATTTATTATTGAATGTTTGCAGGAAAAGTTCAAGTTGTAATTTATCAACTTTGCTTTCAATTTTCTCAAGCACTTTTAGCTGAAAATCTTTTGTATTAAGGGTTTCTTCAGTAGAACATCCAGTTGGCCTATTCGGTATGCATTTTGAATAATCAACATTGTTTTTGTCAAACGGGTATAACCCACATTTTCTGAAGCCATTCTGAATGGTTTTGACAGTAGCATACTTATCAAAAACCCCCTTTCAGTATAGATTCAAATGTATATCTTATTACATCTTTAGGAAAGTTTTCAAATTTCCAATCTCTCACGGCAGTTTTCCATCCAGCTTTCAGGGGCTTAAAAACTGACACATCTGCAGGCTGTGTAATGTGGGTTGTATTTGGAAAAAGAGCTATTAAAACTCCATTATCATTACATAGCTTCCTTTACTTGCTGAGTAAGATGCGATCTGTGTCCATCAACAAAAAGTATGACTGGTTTAACAATACCATTTGATTTTAAATAAGGTAGAAAGTGATTTGATATAAATTCAAAAACCATTTCTGAATTTATCCATCCACTATCTGAACGCCCAATAGTCCAATCTTCTGGAACAGATTACACTATGCTTTAGGCATCTTTTTATATGGGAAAATTAGCATTGGGGGTATACATTTAACATTTTCCATCTGCGGGAAATGTTCCCATCACTGTGATTTGCTGTTTTTCGTTGTAGACTCTTACATAAAAATCTTCTGAAATTTTTGTTGGCCCTAAAACTTTCCCACTTTTGGACATAACGCAAAACCAGCCTCATCTGCATTAAAAATTCTGCTCGAATTTGAAACCACATGCTCGAGATTATTTTCTTTGAAATATTAAGTAATCTCATTGGCATCATAGTAGTTTCGTTTAAATAACGGACATCTCTATTGTTTTCAACTAAAAAGTTTTTTACAGACTGAATTAAATTGTTTTTGTGAACTGGGAAACCTTTTGCAGCCATTGCTAAAATCCACTTCACAAAAACACTTTCCTCTTCTTTGGAAAGCTCGGTGGGAGGCGCCATTTTTCTTTCAAGAGGGACATTTCCAGTGAGTTTCCTTATTAACGTGCTGCGAGGAACATGAAATTCTTTTGAAGCTTGTTTTCTGCTCATGCCATTCTTCACAGCTTCGATGGCTTTTTGCGTATTCTCATCAGAATACGAAAAAAAATTTTTTTGGTTTTTTTTCCATGACTAACTATAAAATTAAAACAGTTATTTTCATTCAAATTAACTATTTTTTAAGGGGTGACCATTACTAAAATCCACATGCTCAATAGTGTACATTACTACAACATTTAACAAATATTCTAATTCAGTAATGGTCACCCCTTATAAAATGAACAAAAACATTCAAAACAAAAATTTTTTACTGTCTAGGTGTTTACTTACCTCACAACTAATTACACACACTAAAGTGTTTGCACTTATTTGTCACAAGATTTTCACAAAATTACTAGAATTTTCCACAATGTTCTGGATAACTTTCAGAACCTGAATTAAGTACCGTTATTTCAAAAATATGCAATATTTGACAGTGGAATAAAGTTAACCCCCTATATTTTAACAGAAGTTGCGAAGAATGAACTACTGTACGTTTCAACTACAAATTTAATATATTTTGAAGCGGTAGTTTGAAAATTATAGATATTTTTAGACAAAGGTGTCCATTACTCCCCCAGGGTCCATTACTCCCACAACTACCCTACAGCTGAGTAACATCACAAACAAAGCGAAAATGGTCCTTATGATGGGCAAACGCAAGTTTGATAAAACATGGGGACTGAAACCGAAGATGGTCCAATGGTACTACATTGCGGTAGTTAGAGCAATGATAGTTTATGACACCCTAGTATGGTGGCCAAAAGTTACGCAAAAAAGAAGCTTCACTGGCCTGTTTGTAAATATGTGGAGTCATGAACAGCACTCCAACTGCATCTATGGAAACCCTTCTGGGACTAATGCCTTTAGACATATATACTATAAAAGGGGAAGCATGGATTTGAGCACATAGAATGAAATCCACCGACAACTGGCACACCAGCCAGGAACGATATGGACACAAACGAATACAGGAAGTAGTAAGAGTAGAAAGAGACAGCAACTATTCGGGGGAACACTTCGTGAAACAAACTTCACACATGAAAACCTCGTAAACAATATCCTGCAACTCGTTGAGGGCAGAGATCTAGTTTGAAAGAATCGGGAGAGCACAAAAGACCATAGAGTCGAAGTGCAAACGGGATTAAGTAACCCACTTCAAAACCCTGCTATTAATCAATCAATCAATCAAATGCTCATTTTCATCAGCTTATCAGCAGTCACCATATATTCCCTTGTTAAGATTTCTGATTTTTTGGGCAAAACGCCTTCTGCATTTCTTTAAAAAAAAAGCGATTAATTTTGGAAATCTGCTTATGTCCACATTGTTGTAGATACCCATACAAGCCTTGAGCATTGAATACTGCGCCCATAAACACAATGATTTAAACGTTTTGGCCTTTTCACTGAAAAATTCCAGCAAAACGTTCGCGGTGATGGTTTCTATATTCTTCTCCGTGCACCATATTTTGAAATTCTTGTAGGCCATGTTGTACAATTTCTTTGATTTTGCAGGCAACAAATTGTCAAATACAGCAGCAGCGGCTTCGACAGTATCTTGCGATTCTTCCAGTACTTCCATTGTAAACAGAAACTTGTTTACATGATTTTTCACAGTTGTCATGTGATTGAAAATTTCAATGCAAATTTATCAAACACTACTAAGAGTTTTAAAATTAGGAAATGTTAATTAAAATGTTTAAAAAGCTTTAAAGACAACCTTTTTATTTTAATCTTACTTCGGCTGTGGAAAAAATAGTATATACACGTTGGGAGAGAAATACTATTTTTCCTTCGGTGCTTTCTAGCCCCCGGGCTTCGCCCTCTGGCTGCAAATTACGCCTCAGCAAAAATCATGCATTTCTCCCCCTTAATGTATAAAATAGGTAGAGGAGCAAGGACCGTAAACTATACAGGATGGCTCAGTTCAGTTCGGGTACATTCGCCGAGACTCGCCTACAGTCTTCGGTCCGCGTATGCTGCAGCCCCAATGCAACATTATACCAACACTCTGATATAAAATTCGTCAATAATATTCATCAATAAAAATTTGGTAAACACTTTATTAACCTATTAATAAGATAATGCTATTTTGATAAATAGAATGCACTTATTTACAATTTTAAATATAGTAAAAATTACAGTTAAAATAAACCAAAGTATAGGGAAACGTATTTTTAATCAGAAATTCGTCTAATACTAAATTATAACTAAGTGTAAGAAACTACAACTACACATCAATAGGTATGATAAAATGGATCCATTTCCTTATAAGTGACGTGGCAAATATAATAAAAGAATAAAACTTCAAATCTCGTCACCAATGTTGCATATTTAATAAGTAAAGCAGCAGCCTGAATGATGGTCCTACAGTAGGACCGAAACATGTAGCTGCTGCTTTACTTATTAAATATGCAACATTGATGACGAGATTTGAGGTTTTATTCTTTTATTATCAATAGGTATATTTTTTTTAACTAAAAAAGAAAACAAATGTAATCGTTAATATGCATACCGCTAACTAATTGCTACTGTTAAATTAAGTAACAACTTTTTTAAGCTTCTTTGCTGTTTTACTTTTGGGATCGCTACAAGTATTTTTTCGTTTAATTCCTATAAATTTGTCTCGTTGGTCCTTATAATTTAAATAGTTAATACGAATTACGGTTCTTAAACGTATAAAAGTTTCAACTAAAAGTTTTGGGGTATCTTGAAATTCAACGATGTGATTCACTAAATTACAAACAACTTTAGATTCTTTTCGCAGTTCATCTTCTGCATGATATTACAAAAAGTAGCTATTTAAAATATGTGCCGTTTTCATCCAGCTTTCACTTGGTTCAGTTAATCCTCCGTATGAGAGACGTTGAATCCAATTTGGTATAGTCGTAAGCAGGCTCTTCGTATGAGTATAACTGCCTAAATGTGGATATTTGCTTTTGTATTTTTTGGCTATCCAACCAGCAATATACGCAAGGGCATCGTTTGAGGTATCTCCTTCATTCACATTTTCGTTATTTACTGATATAGAAGGATTATTCCTTTTTTCTTCATTTAATAAATCCCAATCGTTGTCAAAAAATATGCCTTCAGTTGGTTCAGGTACTTCTGCTATGTCAATGCTGGTGGTTTTCAAAGCATGTGCCATCACATACTCTTCTTGGGCGACGTCGCATCTAAGATAATTTGTGTCGTTTTGCAAAATACCTAGGTTTTTTCCCAAAATTATCATTCGAATGCGATAAAGGGCATTCATAGGGCTTGGGTGGTCATCTAAACCTCCCCTTGTACGAATTTGAGAAAAAAAAATTTCTAAAGAATCCTGATTTAGTTTGTGAGTGAGTATATATTTTATGTTATACTTTGCTTTCAGATCCTCAAACAAATGCTTTAGAGATGCAGTTGACATCAGAATCCCTTTTTGGAAAATTTGTAAAGAATTTTTCCCATTACACTTCATGGTAGAAATTGTGCTGAACATTTTATTTAAAATAGAGTTTTGCTCAGTTAAATGAATCCCATAACCGCATTTAAATGGAATGGAATTATTTGGGGTATATGAATTCATTACATCAAACCATGAATTTGAAAGATCAATAAAATTTGCAAGGTCTTCTGCTAACTTCTTATCTGTTCCAGGTAAATAATGTTTAAGTGCCATTGCTGTTGTATGAGACATAAGTTCTGCAGCTAATCGAACATTTTGCCTTTTAGTTTTTTCACAGTTAATAGTTAATATGTCTTTCTGAAAGTTTGTATGCTACATTTAACTCAGAATCAGTTAATTTTATAAGATCTTGGAGCGGGGCCTTACAAATTTTTGATCCACATTTTAGTTCAAAACCGGTATCCAGTAACCAGTTTCTCAGGAGTTTTAATAGATGTGGAGTATCAGCAAACATGTAAATATTGTTGCTACTGTTGGGATGTTTAAAAAAATATTGTTCTACATTCACACCTAGATCTTTCCATAGGCCAACATTTCCACCTCCGCAGTCGCTAACGCAAGCAACTACTGGGTATCCAATTTCATATTATAATTTTGATATAATATTAAACAGTATTTCTCGAGTCATTTTTTGATCGAATTTTATATAAACAGGCTGCTTCCAGTTACTAAATAAATCTCGTACCATCACAACCTGCATTTGGGAATGTTTACCTACTACCTGATCCTCCAAACGGTCGTATTCGTATGTAGATCTTACTTTAATTTCGTCGAATTGTATCACAGTAACTTTTTCCATTTCTGTTTTCGTTTCTCCGACAATTTTTAATATCTTAACTATGTCTTGCAACATACCTTGTCGCAAATTTATTTTAGTTGCCCATCGCTTTAATGATGCTAAACTAGGAAGGGGATATTTCAGTTGATTTCTCAAAAATAAATAGCATCTTTTGCTTAAATACCTTATAGTGAATGCTTTTGTGATATCTTCATTGCCCCAATGGACAATCTTATTTGTCTTAAAAATAAAATCTAGCTGTGAAGCTGTTAATATATCTGAAAACGTTTGCCTTATTTTAATCTCTAAGAATTTTTTTGGATATTTTTTTGATTTGTAGTATACTAATTCCTTCTGAAGTTTGCGCATTTTTAGTTTTGTATGGTTCTGATAATTTGTTAATGAAATAACTTGATTCTTTAGTTGTTCATTTTCCTGAAGTAATTGTTGATATTTAAAAAAAATGTTTTGTTCCTTAGTTATTTCCTTTGGTAATGAAGGCATAATTGGATTAACAGGTGATATTGGAATTGGGTCTTTAGGAATTTCGTCGTGCACGGGTGGAGGAGGGGAATTATTTTCTCTAATACTTAGCAAATGATCGACACATTGTTTCCTTTTTCTTTTTTCCATACGCCGAATACGGTCTTGAGTTGAACTACTTAAATTGACAGCATTTCCTAAATCTTGTGACGGTACTGCAGTGGGTTTTAATCGCTTTTTCTCTTTCACTCCTATAAAAAATTAATGTTATTGATAATTTGCTTAAATCGCCTTTTACATTACATATTTTATCCCCTTTCTGCATTGTTCAACTATTTATTTACAGATACTAAAAATTCTTAATACAAAGCAAAGTACACCTATCACTTAAATAGCCCGTTGTAATTTTATTTTGTTCGGTACATGTACTTGAGGATATTTTGTGTTAGCACTATACTTAGTTTTGTTAATGACATTAATAGTTATATATCAGTGGAGTATCACATAACTTTTTTCGAAACTCTGTATTTAAAACATAAGATTAATTACGTAATATGTACTTACGCTTACCTAACAATTCAGCTTTGAAATTTCTTTCAAAATCTGCATCCAAAAAGTGCACAGAACAAATGTAACTCGTTTTAGGGTTCCATTTTCCGTCTCTGCGACATTTCTGAACCCATTTTCGTGACATTTCTGTATCTTTCGGAAAACGGTGATACGAAATATCTTTTCCAGCAGCTTTAGTTTTGATTAAGCTGTTTGTGCAAATAGCTACAGTACATCTGGTTCCCGGCATTGTCAGATTTAACGCTTTTGCACACTAAAATATAATTTGTGTAGGTAAAGCCTTTACCAATAAATAATTTTCACATAAAATGTATTAATAATAAAGATGTTGTAAAACCAAATACAAATTATAACTGGGTAAATTTTAACAGAATAATTATAGGTCATTATGCATGCACAGATTGTGCATTACTGAATGCATTTCTATATGTGCAGGGCTGCGCGTTTTGGCGCGTGGGCTGCAGATGATGCGGTCACTTCCGCTCCCTACCCCTATTATCGGACTAGCATAACTATATGGAACTGAGCCATCCTATATAGTTTACGGTCCTTGGTAGAGGAGAAGGTGGTAATATGGAACCCTGCTGTTAATATGGAACCCCTTTAGCGTGGACAAGGTAGTGTTGACATCTAGGAACCGGTATTCAAATGTCATTCAATAGCTCCTATGTAAAGCATATAGGGCACTTCCAGGCAGCTAACTGTTGTGATATTCGTAAAACTGACGTTTTACGTTTGACAGCTGTTTTAAAAGTTTTTCTGTGGCAAACTTATAGTGATCATCTTGAAGTTAATTGGTGCTCTATCAACTTTAAACGTTTAAACGTTTACTACACAGTGTTGTCTTTAATAGTCAGTCGGTAAGTTTGATTATAATTCACATGTAAAATAATCACCTAACATTGTATGATAGCATGCGGTTTCGCTAATATGGAACCCACTTATTGTTGGTAATTTGGAACCGGGTTCCATATTACATACATAAATGTAGTTTGAATATTTATGTTTTATTTTAATTCTAGAGATGCCTAGAAAGGAACTTTCCCCAAAAGGAAATTCTCGGAGAAAGAGCTGGAATAAGGAAGCTATGATTGAGGGCGTGAGAGCGGTACGGGCCAAAAAAATGGGACTTAAGAGGGCGGTAAAAATGTACAGTGTACCGAAAACAACTCTCCAGCGATTTGTCCACGATACAACAAATTCAGCAGAAACAGTGGTAGAAAAAAAAAGGTAGGAAGCCGGTTCTCGCACCACACATTGAAGATGAACTAGTCAAGTATTTGCTTTTAATGGAAAGCAAATATTATGGGCTAACTCGCCGTGACGTGAAAAGAATGACCTACCAACTGGCCATTAGAAATGGAATAAAACATCCATTTGCCAACAAACAAGAAGAGACTGGACATGCTTGGTTAGATCACTTCTTACAGCGATATAAAAATAAACTCTCCATTTGAAAACCAACTGGTACATCGCACGCAAGAGCAAAACGCTTCAATCGTGAAGCCGTGAATACATTTTTTGACATTTTAGAAACTGAATACGAGAAACATACCTATGGGGCAGATCGTGTGTTCAATGTTGATGAAACTGGTCTGTCCATAGTTCAGAGTAAAATCCCTCAGGTGGTAGGATTAAAAGGCAAACGACAGATTGGCGCACTAACAGCAGCTGAAAGAGGCTCGCTGGTGACGGTAATATGCTCCATGAGTGCAAGTGGTATATTTGTACCACCTATAATGATATTCCCTAGAAAAAATATGTCAACTACTCTCATGAGATGTGCACCTGCTGGAGCATTGAGTAGATGTCATCCTCCGGGTTGGGTGCAAAGTAATGTGTTTAGCGAGTGGTTCAAGCATTTTTGCAGACAAACAAAGCCTTCAAAAGAATCTCCCGTGTTGCTTTTATTGGATGCCCATTATTCACATACCCGGAATATCGAAATTATAGATTCAGCTCGAAAAAATAATGTCACTATAGTGTGCCTCCCTCCACATTCCACTCACCGTGTCCAGCCACTCGATAAAACTTTTATGGGAGCGTTGAAGACCCATTACAGTGAAGCAATTCGAATGTGGTTGCGTCACAGTGAACGTGCTTTAGGCCCATATGACAAAGCGGAAATTTTTGGGCAAGTTTATCTTCAGTTTCGAACGGCAAGCATAGTGGTAAATGGTTTCGCAAAAACAGGAATTTTTCCTTGTAATAGGGGAGTTTTTACTGATGCAGACTTCATTGCAGCTGAACATGAGTGCCAAAGAGCGGTTTCAGCTGAGAGTGTTCCGCAAGAGGTTCCGAACATAACTGCAACTACTGCTTTGTCCATAGATTCAACCAGAGGTTCTCGTGAACCCCATTCAAACGATTTTAAAATCAGTGAAAAAGACCTTGCTGAAGGTGGATGCAGTTCAACCCCTGATATAAATCTGGAAAATACCAATCAGTTGCTCATCTTTCCTTCGAACATTGAACCGATCCCACAACCAAAGAAGCAAGCGTCAAGCAGGGGGCGGAAGGCCTCTTCAGCTGTAGTGATAATCAGTTCTCCATATAAAACAGATTTGGAAGAATCCATCGCGAAATCTATGCAACGTAAGAAGGTTTCCACCATCAAATCTTGTTTTGGTCATGAATCAAACAATGACGGAGCACGTGGCAAAAAGAAGGGTAGTAAAGGTAGAGGTACTGGTCGGGTCAGCAAAGGTGGTTGTAAGAGAGCAAGATCGAAATTGCTAGAAGAGTCTGATTCTGATGAAGTAGATGCTACCAGGGGTTATTCCAATGCTTCTAGTGACGTGGACTTACCACTTGGAAAACTTTCCCCCACAGACAACGATGTTACCTGCATGTTTTGCGATGCTAAATTCTCAAATAACCATAAAGGAGAACTATGCAGTGTATAATGTGTGAACTATGGGCTCACAATGAATGCTGGATGTGAGAAAGAAGATTATGTCTGTGACTTCTGTCGTTAACTAGCTTTTAGTTATGTTTTGTAACTGTTCATTTCATAAAATGTATTTGCAATCACAAATATATCCCCTTTTACTTGACTATTAGTCATTTATAGCTATTTTTCGGAGGGTTCCATATTACCAGCATATTTAATCAGTTATAGCTTTTCATAGTTTTCCAAATAATGCCATATATTAACCGAAAGGCACTAAATATGTTTAAATAAACCTATAAATCTTAACATGAAATAAATTTAGAGTCTATTGATGTATAATTTTAATTTATTTATTGAAAAATTATTTAATAATTAAAGGAACACAAAGTGGGGTTCCACATTACCACCTTCTCCTCTACTGTTATATATGAGCTGCAACGTTTTTAAACAAGAAACCGAAAGTTTTTTGTCTCATTTAAACTTAGTCGCTATAGATAGGGCATAGGGTATAAACTACAAAGTTGGTGTGTACGCATAACTACAGAAAACATTATGACATGTAAAAGGTATATATTTTGTTTTACTGTAGTTGACAGAGAGCAGTTTCTTGTTAAACGATTCTATAATTATCTTTAAATCTGCTTCAGCGTTTTGCTTGAGTGTTGTCCACTTAGTATGTTTATAAAAATTGCAGTATCATCTGCAAATGCATAGATCTTGTCGACGATTTTGCTTTGGTTTATCAAGTAGAGTTCATTTGTGTACACTGTAAAGAGTACAGGACTAAGAACTGTGCCTTGTGGAACACCACATTCAATTAGAAACTTCTGCGACTCTAAACAAAAAACGAATTATTTGTTTGTGTTAAGGGTTCTCTTTTTAGCCATTTTTGTCCAAGCGCGTTTCAAAATCCATATTATGGACTTACGAAGGGTGGGAAACTTAATATAAATAAATAAACAGTATGAGAGATTTACTTTAATAACACACTGGAAACTACAAGAAGAATAGAATCACTATCCTAAACACTAACGCTATTCTAAAATACCTTGTCATAGCTCTATAAACAATAACCATCACAGATTATAACAAGCTATGAACAAAAATTATGGGGTAGTAACAATGGAAATTTACATAAAATACAACACCATGTAACTAATGCAAATCTTCATGTGTCTCGGATATGTGTCTTGCGACCCAAAAAGATAAGCATTGGTTGCAAATGTATAACACATTTAAAAGGGCTCTCAAAGTAATAATACAATACTGTCTTTTTTAGTTATCTATTAACATGTCACTAACAAGTTTTTATCTGTTCCAATAAAAATGTCTTTTCTAGAAAGAATTGAATGCACCATTAAATTTTCTAAAAGCTAACGCTACATGAACTTGCTTTGCCTACATCTTTTGCAACACACCACACACAACAAAATCATTTAATGGTGCACCATTCGAAATACTTGGTTAAAAGAGTGGTCTTAATTTGAAAGACATTATAACACGAAAAACTAAAAAGTATTAAAATATTTAATTTTGGTGGAAGCACAAAGCTCATTTAAAAATATATTGAAACAAAGCTTTTGCTAACTTAAGTGCATCGTCATACACTTTATGCCTTTAAAAACTTACAAAAGCTAGCTTATGCGATTATTTAATCTTTAAGCTCATTTTGAGATTGTTTCTTCATATAAAGAACTCACGTAAGAAAGTAGCTATCGATATGCATACATAATAAGTTATATGTGTACTGTTTTGATTTCATCCTGTTATTTACATCGTCATCTAGTAGTCAAAACTGATGTCAACACAAACTCAGCATTGGAAAAATATATACACAGTAAGTGATTCGAGACTGTCCTTTTTAGTAAAATAGCAATATACTTATAGCAATGCTTGCAACAATATAAAACGCTATTGTAGAATAGGTCCCAGTCGTTACATCACAACATTCAAATATATACACACACACAAGCATAGTTGTACAAAAATGGATTTAATGTCTAAATGGTAGTTGTTTCAATTATATCTGTTGATTTAAAGTAGTTTTAAAACTTAAATTTGCTCACGTAACCTGGTCTACAAGTTGGAAAGCATTATCTATTTTAATGCTCTAGCAGTTGCTACCAGAACCAACAAATTATGAATATTATGTTGATGTAGTGCTTAAAAAAATAAAGCTTTTAATTTTTTTTCATCAACTAGTACACCAGGATCTACTGTTAACTCAATACAATTCGCTCTGTGAAAGTGTATTCAAATCTGCTGCTGCCATGTGTGTATTTTTGTTACAAGTTAAAAACATTTCCTAAATTTGCACAGATTAATCAACTAATTAATTATCACAAACGGTAACATTCCTTGACAATAAGTGGGTGTATAATAATGCATAACAACGCTCTACAGTAAGCAAGGGTCCAGGCGTGAGAATGATATGAATACAATACGATTCAACTCAAAATTATACCAATGTACACTTTAAGGCACAGTATGACTGTATTTCAGTACTTTTTTGATAAAACATTTAAGACCTACCATGCAATTCTGCAACAATTAGGTGGTAGGTGCAAGAGCCAATCTAGTTATAATGAAATTCATTTTGTAAAGTATAAAAAATATATACGTAAATTTTATTGTGCATATGTCGACATGAAACAGTTACAGATAAGAGGGACAAGCTAAAAATCGTGACAAGCAGGAACAAGGAGTGTAAACATTCATCAAAGTATTAATTGAAAATGAGCAAGAGAAAGGCAGCATAATTTTGGGGTAAACGAAGGAAAACAATTGTCTGTTTCAGATCGAACTCGGCATAATCGAATTTATACTTCATTTTTTACAGCTAAACACTACCATGAAGAGTTTCCTTTCAAGTCCAACACCATTTAATAAAAACTAAAACAATCCACATTTTGTCAAAATTAAAAAATAACAAAAAATTTCAGTATCATGCAGATTTATAGATTAGCGCAAAACAAAATTGGCAGCTATACTTAAATTAAGTACTACACAGTAATACCAAGCAAACTATTTTAGAATGATTGTTTTTGGACCCTGCCTCAACGCAAGGGATTAGCCCTAAGAGTAGCTTGGAAAGACAGAGTGGATAAGAGATGCCTTACACTAAGGAAGCAGAATCATCATAGTCATCACCCTGATGGGTCTGAATCAATCCAATCAACCTTTGCCCATTCAGGCAATTCGGTTTCGTAATCCCAGCCGGGCCCCTGAAACACAACATAATCAATCCTAGCACTTTCAAATGAGAAAATTATACGTTCACTTTGAAGAGCATCACTGTCTAAAAACAAAACCAGAACCAACACATGTGTGGTGAACTAAGCACAAGATATAATCTATTGTAGTTTTAATAACTGTATCTGCCTATCCTATCAAAGTAGTAATGAAAGCACAAACATGTAGTTTCTTCTTTATTTTCAATGTTATTGATTAATCCTTGTGACTTAATAATAGTATACTACTTAGCTGTAACTAAAAAAGTAGTTGCGTCTTTTATATTTTTCTTATGAATTATTCCAATAAGCGAGTTAAGGGAATTGGTTAGAGTTGCTCTAACTTACTGCTTACCTTATCTAGAATCCTGCGTTAACTGAACTAAAGATTTACTGCAGAATTGGAGAGCTTTGTAAACAATGTAGCACCAAAAGGATTCAGATAATGTAATGCAAGTAGGTTATATCTTAAGTTTCTTACCATTTCTGCATGTTTATGACTTTTTTTCAGTTAAACTATTTCTACATTTATGTATAGTTTGGAATATTACCGTCATCATATTGTCATTAGCAAGTATAGCTAGTATTAGTCAGTGGCGGCTTGTACTAAAGGGCACAAGGGCACGTGCCCACCCAACCACCAAGATAAACACAGAAAGAAATTCGCATGTAGTTCAGTGCATTATTTTAATTTCATTATTTTAACGATGGTATCAAATTTTCCTTCAGCACCAAAGGCGCGGCTAACACGCTCAAAACTCTATTCCGGGGAACGCTCTGATTTGTACCTATTTAGAGAATGATTCGGTTGCCTATCGGTTATCTTCGCTATACGCGATACACCAGGCGAATGGGGCACCGAGCAGATTGTTCCCCATTTAAAGTAAACGTTTGAATTTGGTCTTTGGAGCGCTGTTTTCGCGCAATCGCGCGTTTGAATCCAAAGACGAAAGTGAAGTTTTTTCAATGATGGAAGTTAATAGTGTGCAAAAAGATCGACTGAACGCATTGGCGGTCCTATCAATAGAAAAGGAGTTCGTCCAGTCTATCCCGGATTTTGACAACAAAGTCACAGACGTCTTTTCCAGCATAAAAAATAGGAGAATGGATTTTATGTACAAAAAATAGGTAAGTTTTTCTTGTGCCCACCCTCTTTCTCAACTCACGAGCGGCCACTGATATTAGTTAGGACTCTAGTATTAGTTAGTTGAAATATTGCACCATCCGTAAATATATACCTAACCTATCTTTTATTAGTCTTATAGTAGTACAGGGTGCGGCAACATAACTTCCTTTTTTGAAATGCGCGCCATTCAGGCTGTAAGGGTCGTAGCGGGTTGGGAGTAGTCTCATTTGACAGGCGTGGTTCTAAAGTTTTCTTTCCTACCCCGGTCATCATCATCATGCGTTGGAACAGTGAGGAGCGTGCGTTTGCCGTCGAGGCCTACTTTTCGAACGGATGTTCTGTGATCGCAACCCAGCGTGCCTTCCGAAATCGCTTCACAAGACGAAGAACTGGACCCCCGGCCGATCAGATTACCTGAGAACATTGAGGCAGTGAGAGCTTCAATCTTGCGATCCCCCCGGCGTTCTGCGCGCAAACATGCGTCTGCCCTTGGACTTTCCGATCGTTCAGTGAGGCAAATTCTTCACGATGACCTTCATTACCATCCATACAAGTTGGCGATTGTGCAGGAACTCTCCGAACGCGACTTCAATTCTCGGAGGAACGCATGTGAGGCGCTTCTCGAAAACGTTCCTGAGGACGCAATTGTTTTTTTCAGCGATGAAGCCCATTTTCATTTAAGTGGATGCGTCAACAAACAGAACATGCGCTACTGGGCTGACACCAATCCCCGACAATTGCATCAAATGCCTTTGCATTCACCTAAGGTCACAGTGTGGTGTGCAATTTCCTCAACTGGGATTGTTGGGCCCTGGTTTTTTGAAGAAAATGAGGTCACAGTGACAGTGAATTCAGACCGGTATGTGAACATGTTGGAGGAATTTCTTTTACACGACTTGATGAATTGGACTTAGGGGACATTTGTTTGCAACAGGACGGAGCAACGGCTCACACTTCAAGGATATCGATGGCTGTTTTGAGGGAACACTTTCCGGAGTGCCTCATCTCAATAAGGGGCGATGTGGAGTGGCTAGCCCGCTCCCCAGATTTGGCCGCATGCCATTTTTTTTGTGGGTTTTTTGAAATCCCTTGTTTATGTCAACCGTCCAAGGACTCTACAAGACCTGAAGGCCAACATCTGTCCAGAAATTGCCAACATACCCGCTGCTATGCTGGTAAGGGTCATGACAAGCGCTAGAAATCGGCTTCTTCAGTGTATGGACAATGGGGGACGTCACCTACCTGATATGATTTTCAAAACTGTGTAAAACAAAACTTTAGAAATGTACCTACATTATGAAAAAAAAATTAAAAAAATCTGATTCATAAATTGGGTTTTATTGCGTTTTGAAAAAAGGAAGTTATGTTGCCGCACCCTGTATTAGTACAAGTGCGGCATTATATACAGTGTGTAAGTGCGAAAAATGCTAACAGTCCAAGTGTAAACAAAACTATTTCTTGCTAAATAAAAATTTAAAAAAAAAACATTTATATGCCAGTTATAAAAATTCTTCTGTGAGCCGCCAAATAGGCAATCCTGATCTACTACGTGAGATAATATAGTTTTATATACTGCAAAAATTACAGGAGCCACCCTGTGGTTTATCAAAGAGCTTGTGGTCTCCAGGTGGCGCACCTGGGGTAACACTCTCTCTGCAGTCGTTAACTTCTCAGCAGAAGTGTCGTGATCTAATGGTATCGTTTTGTATGATTATTAATGTGTTGACAATTTGTTTCCATTCGCTTCTATTGGTAACACCATGCACGAGCAAGTGATGAGGTCTTCCAATAAGAGTTTTAATTTGATCAATCCATCTCTGGAGATCTTCCGCAGGGTATTTTTTCTTCAATGCTGTACTACCAATTTCTCTAAAGTACTACTATCTCTTCTTGCAATATGTCCAAAATATTGTAGTATCCTCCTGTATATTGTAGAGGAAAGACGTTGCTGTATATTTAGTTCATCTAAGATAGAGATGTTTGTTCTTCTTTCAGTCCATGAAATTATCAGCATGCGACGCCAACACCACATCTCGAACGCGTCGATTCTTCTGTCGCGTTCTTTTATCGTTCAAGTTTCTGATGCGTACAACAGGATTGAGAACACTAGTGATTTTACTATTTTTATTTTGGTTGCTCTAGTTACTTGCCCATCTTTCCATATTCGGTTCAGCTTAGCCATGGCATCTTTACTCATTTGTATACGTTTCCTTATTTCAGTTGTTGAATCGCCTTTGTTGCTGGTATATGATACCAAATAAATGTAATGATCTACTATTTCATATCTTCCAATTTGATTCGTGTTAGATCTAGTCTGCCCAAATCTATCTATGTTAAATACTTTAGTTTTGCTCTTATTGAGTTGTAGACCATATTCTTCACTTGTTAATGATAGTAATGGTTCTTCTGATGTTGTTATGATAACAGTATCATCGGAATAACGGAGATTAGTAATTAGTTCGCCCGTTAATTCTAATGCCTTCTATACTATTTTCTGTGACTCGTCTCATGATGTGTTCTCCATATACGTTAAAAAGGAGTGGAGACAGAATACAACCCTAATGAGCACCCTTTCTTACTCTAAATTTATCGGACAATTTTTGATCGATTGTTATAATCCCTGTGGAATTGTCATATAGGTTTTGAATAAGGTAGATTAGGTGGTCGGGAGCTTCCATTTCCACTGATACCATTCAAAGTTTCTCCTAATTAATGCAATCAAGGCATTTTGGTAGTCGATAAAGCAGATATATAGACATTGATTATATTCTCTGACTTTTTCTATTATTTGTTGAAGATTTAGAGTTTGTTCACGGCTGCCTTTACCTTTTACAAACCCTGTTTGTTCTTTAGGAATTTGTCGTCGTAGGTATATTGTGAGTCTATCATTGATAATATGAAGTAGTATTTTGCTAGCATGAGGGATTAGTGCTATTAATCTATAGTTATCGCATTTTTGTGCTGAACCTTTTTTGTGTATTGGAATGTACACCGAGTTACACCAGTCGCTCGGCGACATGCCAGTGTCCCATATCTTTTGACAAAGAGTATAAAGAAGATTCTCTCCTCTATCTTCATTATTTTAATTGTTTCAGCGTCTATTCCGTCGTTAGCAATATTTTTTTCCTGTTTTGAGACGTTCTACGGCTTGTTCTACCTCTTCTTTTAGAATTTCAGGTTCTTTTATATTGGGTAGATCTCTCTTCGCAAAGGGACCTCGGTGGAGCAGTGCGAATACGCGCTGCCACTCGAGTTCATAGTGAAATGCGGCCAAGCGGCCGCGTGTTCTAACCCCGGCTGAGGTGTATTTCACTTAGTTTAGGGTGCATGTTGCATGAATGGTTACTATGCAAGGGACGCCCGCACCCCCCTGAAGTAATGCGAAAGCGAATAAGGGGGAGGGGGTAGTATGAAGGAACGGGAAAAAAGGTCTGACTTTACAGGATTAAGTTGGGTTACGTCATCGAACAACTTTTCACAGTATTTCTTCCAAGCTTCTAAGATTTCTACTATTTGTATTATATTTTCACCTTACTCATTTTCTATTGCCCATGTTTGTGCTTTAATCTGCTTACTAATATGTTTGATTATTTTATATAGATTTTTAGGGTTATTCTTATCCTCTTGGATTTGTATTTCTTTGCATAACATATTGTAGAATTGATTTTTATCTCTTCGACAAGCTCTTTGGATGTTTCTGTTAAGCAGTTATAAATACGTTAATCATTTAGTGTATTTAGGCCTCTACTTTTTAGTTTCCTTCTCTCTTCTACCATTTTTAATGATTCCTGAGACATCCAACCTTGTTTCGGTTTGATGTTGTTGTTTTTCGCTGCAGATAGTTTGTCTCGTTTCTTACAATGGAATTTACTTTGTCCCATATTGCATTAGAGTCGTCATGCTTTAATTTGCAATGTGTTAGGGGTAACACACTGGGGTAATAATAGGTAACTGAAGTATCATGCTGGCCGCACTATATTGCTTGTAATACCACCCCACTACACAAGTAGCTGCTATACAGGAGAATTAATAAATTTAGTTTTTTTCTATTTATTGTTCCAGAACACCGTCAAATAATCTTTTATACCAAACATTCTACTGCTCTTTGTTTTCCAGAATTTTCCGTATTCTGTAGTATGGAAGTATGGATTAGCTAGATCAACTGAATGCAAAATTAGTTCGCCATTAGATACTTTCCTGGACTGCAAGTTCCATAATCGTATCCATACAGTAATTTTTTGGTAGTACCTAACAAACTCTGTACATGCAACGATAGAAGACTGACTTCAGACTCATTCTAGAAATCTAATAAGTTGTAAATCCTACTGTCTCAACATTCCAATTAAACCTAACCTAAAACCATACGTAGGGAAAATTAGCATTTCTGCTATTTTCAATTTGGTCTTCTTTGTTATGGCTGTATCTTTCCATATTCGGGTGAGCTTCGTCGTTGATGTTCTGGCTATTGCCATTCGTCGTTTTATTTTTGCTTCACTCCTTCCCTTGTTAGTGATCATAGATGAAAGGTATATAAATTCCTCTACCACTTGGTACCCAGTTAAAGTATTTACGTGTGGTTGGTCGATTATCATGACTTTTGTTTTTGGTGCATTTATCTCTAGGCCGTACTGTCTACTTACGTTTTTTATTCTTTGCATGATTGTATTCAATTCTTCCGTGTTTGCTGCTATTATTAGTGTCGTCGGCATATCTTAAGTTGTTAATTCTTCTGCCTCCGATTGCAACTTCACCTTCCCATTCTTCTAGTACCAATCGCAGAATATATTCGCTATATTGTACATATGTTGAAGAGTAAAGATGATAAAATACATCCTTGTCGTACTCCGGCCTGGGTGCTGAAATTTTTTGAGTACCTACGTGTTGTTTATTCTTACTTTTGCCGATTTGTTCCTGTATAGACTTTGTATTAGATTTGTTAATTGTGGTGGAGTGCCCCTTTCTGTGAGTATTTTCCAAAGATGGTTCCACTTGATAGAGTCGAAAGCTTTCTTGTAGTCTACCAAACATAGATACATTTCCACATTTAACTCTCGTGACTTTTCAATTATTTGAGGTACGTTTGCTATCTGCTCCCTTGTTCCTTTTCCTGGTATAAATCCCGCTTGTTCTTCAGCTATCTGTGGTAAGAGCTATGCTTTTAATCTCGTATTAATTATTTCTAGCATTATTTTGTTGACATGTGGGATTAGAGCTACGGTTCTGTAGATGTTACAATCAGTGGGTGAGCCCTTTTTATATACAGGGATGAATATCGATTCACACCATTCTTCGGGCCACCTCCCAGACTTCCATATTTTTTGGTATAGAGCATGCATGATGTCTGTCCCTATTTCTCCCATAGCCTTAATTATTGTTTCGGCTGTTAACCCATCTGCACCTGAGGATTTTTTGTTATTTAACTTCTTAATAGCTTTTTCCGTTTCTGTCTTTAGAATTTCTGGTTCTGTGTTCGGACTTTCTATCCTACTCTCACCTATATTCTCGGAGTGGTTTTCAAAAAGATTATAGCAGTACGTTTTCCATACTTCCGCAGTCTGTTCCTTATTTCTCACTATTTCTCCGCCGTTGTTTTGGATTGCTTGTGTCTGTAGCCTGAATTCCCGTGCTAAATATTTAACTTTTCGGTATAATTCAATGGTTTGCTATTTATTTTATGTTTTATCAGTGCACTGTAAATAATCTCTAAATTGATGTTTTTTTTCTACTGACGCGGGTTTTGAACTACATTCTTGTGGCGTCGAAATATTCATTTCTAAAAATCCATTCTGATGTTAGCGCAGGATTTTAAAATTTATGCCGCACAAAAGCTGCTAACAACCATCGACGATTTATTAAAAAAAAAAGAACCCAAATGCCTTATCTATTATATACATGCGGGTATACCTAGATGTGCATTTGCGTTTTTATAGTAAATATTGATAAATTTAAATTTTGAATTTTCTTGCGCGTAAAAATGTGATATTGCTGACAACAAGCATAATATTTTACGATTTAATGTGATAAATAATGGTGTGGGGTTATTGATAACATGCTCATTGGTCCATTGGTTTTTGAGAACCATTTAACTGCCGACAGATATTTAAATTTTATACAAGATCATTTGGGAGGATTGTGTAGTGTAGATGATGTCCCTCTGACGATCAGACACAGTATGTGGTACCAGCACAATGGTACCTCTGCGCACTTTGCGTTACGTGTAAGACAATTTTTGAATCAACGGTATGAAGGACGTGTAATTGTTAGAGGAGAACAGTACTCCTGGCCCACGAAGATCTCCAGACTTAACTTGTTTAGATTATTATTTGTAGGGTCATATGAAAGATATACATAGAATACCAAACACCATCAGACTGTTGAAGATCTCAGGAGACGCAATTTTGAGGCAGTAGAAGTAATTCGGAATAACAATGATATGTTACGAAGGGCAACCAGATCTCTCTCAAGAAGAGCCAGAATGTGTCTCAAGAGCAAGGGTGGCCATTTTGAACAATCTTTATAGTAAATTTAAACTAAAATAAAATTAAATTTTGCCTTTTCTGAAACTGTAATTATTTAGTAAATAATAATTCAACACTCTGTATTTTGAAAACGGTTTACATTGGGGCAAGATGCATGAAAACCAAACTCCACCCCCTTTTGATGGTGCTGTCACTTCCTAATATTTACATTGTTAACCGGGGGACGCAAAAATGTTGACCGCTAGATGGCAGCAAGATCGCTAAGGTACCTCAAATTTGACAGTCACGTCAAACTTTATGACAATTCGATTGTGCAAAATAAAGCATAAAGAAAAAAAAATGGGTCGATGTTTAAATTAGGTTAAATTTCTTCATAAAATCTGTATTTGATTGTGTTATTTATTAAATAAATCTGTGTTGAACCGTCGCGTATCAGTCACTAAAGTTCAATTATTTACATGGAAATAACTATTTTAAGAAAGTGATTCAAATTTTAGGAGTTATGTTATCAAAGGATAATGAACAAGTACATAACATTTTCACAAATTTATTAAACAATACACCCTAGTACAAGTTTGTAATTTAAATAGCTGAACTTGATAAATAAAACTCGGTACAAGTTGAATATACTTACTGATTAAAAGTTAAAATTTGACTGTAAATTGACTTGGAAATATTTACCCCCGGATTCACCTGTACAGACTAGGAAAACTGCAGAAAACCTAGTCAGGGTATGTATCTTATAGGTTATCTTGCCAGTAAGATTGCAATGCACAATAATGTAAAATTAACAGGATAATGCAAAGGAGGAAGAATGAGACCCATGGTACACTGTTGCAGGAATGCCGGCCATGACGGAGCACTAGAAGTGCTAGTGGATAAAAAGATGAGATTTGAGAGACACTGAAAAGTAGGTAAATATTACATTGAAAATTCCAAATATATTCAAGAAATAGCTTTAAAGGGACTTAGTTAACATTACAGTGATTATACAAAATTTAAAAATAAAGGTGTTCCATGGCAGACACTTAGAACCAGTTTGGACAATTTAGCATGCTCTTGTTATTTTGATTTTTCTGCAAGCCTTTTCCGAGACTCTTCTTTACAACAGAATGCAATTCTAATCACCAGAAAGTCGAAAATTACTTGTTTAGTTACATGTTTCTTATAATTTTCACATCCCACATATTCTGCTAAAAATATATTTACTTACTTTTGGAACACTAAATAAGTTTTCTTATTTCCGCATAATAAGCATTGCTTCATTACAATATATTACTAATACAACAACACAGTAACTTAAGTAGGTAATTAACTAAACTAAATATCTTAACTCGCTAACTAGGTAAGTTAGTTTAGAAAATTAACGATACTTTTAGTGGAATATTAACCAAACCGCAATAATTTTAGGCGCGAAAATTAAATTTGACGTTTTAAGGTACTCGAACGACGCTGCTGCCATCTAGCGGCCAATATTTCGTTAAGCCCATATCAAACTCAAGTGACAACACCATACAAAGGGGGTGGAGTTTGGTTTCCATGCATCTTGCTTTAGGGCATAACTTTATTAGTATTTTTAACTATATTTGGTCTAAAGATTACGTACACGAAGTAGTGACCTTACGTCGTGGTACACCCTGTATATTGACTCTAGTGAAATGCTCTTTCATAATATACAGGGTGTACCAAAACTCCTGGGACATAGAGCTACCACGTATTCTAGAGGTCAAAAGAAGTCGATTGGAAACAACTTTGTCATATACCAAAATGTACCGTTTGCCCGTGAGAGGAGTTCAAAGTTTACTTAAAAAATCACATTTTTGTATGCTGTTCAGAAACGTGTGAACCAATTTTAATGAAATTTGGTACCTGGGCACTTCACAGGAAGCCACTACTTTCAGTAACGAAAGAAACCCAAAGAAAATTGGAGAAGAGTTAAAACCACCCCCACCCCCTGATAAATTTTTTTAAGGATGATGATACGATTCTATGTTTTTTTTAAGGTGAAGACTTATTCATTAGCTTCATTTTTTGACTCTTGTAAAAACTCCGTAATTCGTATAGTTTCGAAGAAAAAAAAATGTTTACTCAAACACTGATAACCGATATGATTATTGCAGGTTTAATTGTATTACAAAATTTAGTTGGCCGTAGACACAAAAATAAAAAAAATGTTTTGACGCAAATTAAGGGGCAAGTCTTCTAATAACTCTGGCAAAGTTTCTTGGAGAAAAAGAAGGTAACTAGCGCCATCCAGACGATCAGGCAATCGGAAGGTCCAACCAAAAAATTGTCAATAATTCCGACCCAGACATTAATTTTAAATTCTCGTTGATAATGTCTAGCTTTAACAGCATGTGGATTTTCATCTGCATAAATATGTTCATTGTGTAGGTTTGTCATGCCACGACGCGTAAAACAAGACTCATCAGTAAACAAGATATTAGTGTGGAATCCATCGTCGACTACTCTGCGCTCCCGAATAATTTCTGCAAAATTTAAACGTGATTCGTGGTCAAGTGGCAAAAATTCTTGAACTGGCTGGATGTGAAAAGGACGAATTAATTGATCGGCGAGGATCCGACTTACAGTGCTTTTTGGAATCCCAGTTTCACGTTGCAATATTCTGGTACTGATCTCAGGATTGTTATCAATTCTTTGAAGAACTGCTTCTTCCACAATGGGTATTCGGGCTTGTCGAGGTCTTCCAGTGTTAAATTTGGCTGGCTGCAAACTTCCTGTTTCTCGAAGAAGACATTCGATACGAGCAAAAGTTTTGTGATTTGGAATTCTTCGATTTGGATATCTCTCTTGATACACGCGGACAGTCTCGCGGCAGTATCCAAGAACTAATAACATGTCGGTCTGCTCATTAAAAGGGAAATCCATATTTGATAGCGGCAAAAATAACAGCAGCAACAACAACAACAATTAAAGCAGCAACGATGGTTACAATAACAAAAAAAAACACAAAAGCAACAAACAGTGAACAATTATTGAAAAGTTTACTGTCAACAATCAACTGAGATGATTATGAATTTGATTCCTATCAAAATTATCACCTTTGTTTTATTTTTGTGTCTACGGCCAACTAAATTTTGTAATACAATTAAACCTGCAATAATAATAACGGTTATCAGTGTTTGAGTAAACGTTTTTTTTCTTCGAAACTATACGAATTACGGAGTTTTTACAAGAGTCAAAAAATGAAGCTAATGAATAAGTCTTCACCTTCAAAAAAACATAGAATCGTATCATCATCCTTAAAAAAATTCTGAGCAAATTCACCAGGGGGTGGGGGTGGTTTTAACCCTTCTCCAATTTTCTTTGGGTTTCTTTCGTTACTGAAAGTAGTGGCTTCCTTTGAAGTGCCCAGGTACCAAATTTCATTAAAATTGGTTCACACGTTTCTGAACAGCATACAAAAATGTGATTTTTTAAGTAAACTTTGAACACCTCTCACGGGCAAACGGTACATTTTGGTATATGACAAAGTTGGGTCCAATCGATTTCTTTTGACCTCTAGAATACGTGGTAGCTCTATGTCCCAGGAGTTTTGGGACACCCTGTATAATATATTTCTTAATTCATAATTCATATGAAAATGTATAACAAACTTCAGCAAAAATACTTAAAATTTCGGTATTAGAGTACTTATGCTTCACTATTGGAAACACTACTCCAAACCAACTAAGCCAAATCAAAAAATTGGAAAAGGAGAATATAATTTCGAATCGTCCAATGCGTAAATGCGCATTAGTCTCGAAGACCAACTATGGTCAGGTTGGTCCGTTTCACCTCCAAAGACAAGAGAAGGCTTTCTACATGCACAATCAATATATTGCTAGAAAGATGGATTCAATCTATGGAATAGCATGTTGTTTATTGTGGTGGGTGATCTTTTTTCATTGTTGTTTTATTTATATTTGAATTTTGACATAAATTTGGTACTTATTATATAAACCCAAAAATTTATTCGTTTAAAATTCCCATATGGCTTTTGGCTTTTCAATAATGTACATAGACATGAAGAAAACCGTATTCTAAGTATAATACCAAAATATTTATGCAAGCTCCTTACCACCTCAACGTGTTTTTTATATTAGTTTGAATTTTTGGAGCACTTCAACATCTAGGGTCACTAGTACTCTGTTACAACACGTATACGTATTTTAACAACAACAACAATGATGCCATTTTTAGCAAGAACTGATAAACGTGGACTATCTAACGTCATTTTCCCTAAGGTAAACCTTAGACCTCTGAAGATGTACTATTCCCAAGTCGTTAATGAAAATCTAATGATATAGGTACTTCGGTGCTCTAAATGTAGTGGTGGTAAATGTTTGTATACTAGATTTCATTCAACCTAGTTGGTATATTGTATGTTCTTATGTCTAGCAAATGATCACTTTAAACATAAACAGAAAACTAGCCTTGATTATATCTGCAGTTCAGCATTTGCGATTGAAAACAAAATACTAGACAGTGGTGCCCTTCAGAAAGTGACCTTTCCTTACCTTATATTTCCAGGCATGAAGATACATAACTAAATCTTGTGGTTTTGGATCGCGATATCGAACTTTACACTCATAGCAATGCTTATCAACAGTCATTTTGTCAGGGTTAAAGCTGAGGTCGGGTGCTTCGTGCCCGGTCTGAGTGGCAACTGTTACTTTCTCGCTCTCGCTTCTACAGCTAAGGGGGTGGGGTGTTGGATCACATGGCACTGATGTGTTATTTTCACAATTTTCATCACAGGGTGAAGGCTCTCTTGAAAGTGGATCCGATTCGTCGTCTCCTATGACGCGATCTGCAAGTTAGAAATGCATGTTAAACTATATTGCTGCTGGAAAAGGTTGATGCAACAACCTTTTGGTTCTAAAGCTTCTACTAGTGAGTCATCTAAGTCGCCCTTTCTTGGGTTGAACATGGACAGATCACTGTCACCATCCATTCCAAGCCAATTTTCAGCATTGTGGATGTGGATCAAGTCCCTCACAAGGTCCTCATCTGTTTTGCCGCCCAGATCGCCCCCTTTTCCTTTCATTGGCCCAAACACCTCGTGATTGTACAATGGATCGTTTACCACAGGATATCCTGCAAGATGAACATGACTTCAAACGTTAGTATAATGAAGAAGGTTTATATACACCTACCTAAATATTGTAAATGAACTCTAATTTGGTGCATTCTTCCTGTTTTGGGCTTACACAAGACAATGCTTGTTCTTCCATTGTACCCTAGCTTTTGAAAGACCGTTATGCAATCCTTACCCTTTGGAGAGACCTTGCATACTCCTATTTTGTAACTGACTACTTCGATTGGTTCTTTGCAATCTATTACCCCGCTGAAATATTAAAGTTTAATTGTTTTCGTAATTGTAACACTGAAGAGAATTTACTCAGGAAATTCGCCCTCCACTCTACAAATGTATTCTTTTTGAACAAGGCGGTTTCTAATTTGATGTTCCATTTGCCTAGCTTTCTTGGGGGATCTTCCGAACAGTAGCAGTCCACTGGTAAGTCGATCTAACCGATGGATGGTCCTTAGATTCTTCAAGTTGTATTCTTTGGCAAGAATGAAAACAACGGTGTTGTGTCGGTATCTTCCACATGGATGTACCTAAATAATTGACATACGTTCTTAATGTAACAGATTTTAAGTATTTATCGGAGTTTATTACAAAAGAGTAGATTTCCGCTTCTTCGCGGGTTAAAAATTAACGTCCTGTACCTTCAATTTAAGTAGTTCGGTATATTGAGAGTTAAAAGACAAAGGGTTCGAACCGACATCCAAACTACATTAACAAGCAATGACAGTGAATGGCTTTGCAGTTGAATAAATTGGGCAAGCGAGCGTAGAGGGCAATTTTAAAAGTTACTGCCTCACAAAATATAGGATAACGTTTACACAGGACGTGTTTATTTAACATTTACTTACCCCAAAATTAGCATGCAAACTTAAGAGAGTCTACAAAGAAACATCAAAGTGTTTAATCTAGCTCTAATGGAGGTGAGAACGTAAAGGCAATGCAAATTTCTAAAGCTAACTTTGTGTGACTACATACAAGATACGGGCACAGGTAAGCAGGAAGCACATTAAATAGGTCTATTCGGAAATGCGTGAGATTAAAGTTTCATGCGTTGGTTCTAACAGATATTACATCAAAAAATGTGATATTAGTGAACGAAAACAGGCAACGATTAATCAACAATAGTGTTTCAAAGAAAAGTTCCCCAATTACGTGAAACTTAAAAAAACTGTTTTCGGCTTCCATTGTTTTCAGACAGAAACAGATGTTAGACTGAAAGATAATCACTTTCAAAATATCCATCTGATCCACTTCAATTTTGGCCACAAATTGCATGTCAGAAACTATAGTACATATGAAGTCTGTTAGCTTACAGAAAAGTTTTCTACGTTAAGGGTTATTAAAAATATTGATGTTAATGTTAAGTTGGGTTAGATTAGATAAAAGCTAAAGTAGATCAGGTGAAATTAGATCTGTTTAACATAAATGGAGTGTGGACTCGTAACCTTGTTAATTGAGAGTAACCAAAAACATAACCTCACTGTACGTTTTTTGTACAATAATCAATTATTCTATATTCTATAAAACGTCCTTTTTCAAAACAGTGATGTAAGGAATACACAGTTGAGCCACTAGATTAACACAAGGGACCCCAGTGAAGCAGTGCGAATACATGCTACCACTTGAGGTCACAGTGAAATGCGGTCCGATCGTGGTTGAATCCCGGCTGAGGCGACCGTTAAGTTCAGGGTGCATGTTGCACGAATGGCTAGTATATAAGGAACGCCCGCACCCCCCTGAAGTAATGCGAAAGCAGTTCCGGGGGAGGGGGAACGATAGTATGAATGAATGGCAAAAAAAGATTAACACAACAAGTTTTTTGTATTAGCATATTTTGCCATTGTCGATTCTTGTTAAACAGGAAAAATGTCATAAATTAAATTATGTAAGCATATGTAACATTCTTAGGGAATGACATATAGACTTGATAGAAAAATGACTTATATTTACGCGTTGTAATTTTTGATATTTCCTGCCATTGACAAAAACGAAAATTAACAGAATGAGCCACTCCGAAAAGTTAGCTGTGTTGATCTAGTGCCCTAATACAAAGTGTAACTTACTCCATCTGAAAGTAGTGTTAATGTACGTCGCATCCTAAGCTAACGTTATGATAATAACAAAATGATGTAATTTAATTTGACCTACGTTCACTACTAAAACAGCATTACTAAAATACAGCGATCTAAAAAACCGGGAACGTCGCTTATACTTGCAACAACTAATTGCTTATTTTGGTTTCTCCTCTGCCGTCGCTAATATTGCATGTTTATATTTCTCCTACATCGCCATATTTATGACGTAATATTGAAATAATGGATTATTTAGGTTTATGGATATATTAGTGTTCAAGAATTGATGTTGACAAAAGCATTTTCCATATAATTAACTTAGGTTACAAGTCTGGTCAGTTTAGATAAATATGAGAATGTATGATGTGACTTTAGTGTGCAAACGAAATGGAAACATAACCTCAAACCCTATGTATTCTTTATACCAAACGAAAACCACGCTCGTTTATCAACACGTTTGTCTGCTCCTGCAGCTCTTCTTATTGTTCAATGTGAAATTGAAAACTGAGCCGTTTTTCTCTCTACACCAAACTGAGGTATGGTGTCAGCTACAACTACATAAGCGCCATTAAAATTAGGTTAGACTAGATAAGTTAGCTTGAGCTATGGCAAGATGAATTTCTTAGATTTTTCCGTGATTACAATTATCCTCGCGTTTCATATAAAAACTAACAGAAAATAAGTATAACTTTATAATTTTTAATCTCTTGTAGTTTCCGAAGTCTCATCAGCAACCAAATTAAGGTGTATTATTATTAAGTGTATAAAATTGTTTATTACGAGAAAATAAATCGAAAGACAGTTAAAAATAAATTTAACTGTCATGTAATACTTTCAGGACTAGGGTTGACTAAAAAATGTTAAAAAGGTGTACAACACTGAAAGAGATCTACTGGAAGAAATTGTTTTAGTAATTACAGCGATGGAACAGGACTCAAGTACATCACAATGTTAAACTATAAGTAAAACTACAAGTTGACATAACACCAAAGGGTACAAATAACATCCTTAGTTGTCATTTGAAGTTTCCACAAACACTACCATTACATCCAGTGATCCATCAAAGCGCGTCAATAGCAGGTTTAAATTTTGACGGGCAAAAAGTTGTTCAGTTCAATGAGCTTTATGCTACATACTTAAGTCTGTAGATGACTTTGATTAATAACAACAACCTACGTGGCACTAAAACATCTACATGGATGAACAAACTCGCCCCACAAAACATGGCGTTACACACCAAATTACACATGGTGGTTGGTTTTTGGCAGGTACTGGAGATGACCGGATCCACACGGTACTCACCGGGAGCGAGCACGGTTTATCCAAAACAATTAAATCCTCGTCAACGTGAATTAGCCTGATTGGGTTTGCTAATACAGGGGTCTCATGTCTGCAATCAACCAACAAAACAATAAACACTTCTCCTGCGCCTGTTGCGGTCATTTTACGCACGAGGAGTGTTTAAAGAAAAATATATACACGTACAGGTCTCTGACTGTAAGAGTTTGGAGTTTGTGTTACTTTGTGCACTGGGTCGTTCCAACGCCGAAATTACCAAACATTTTCTTCCTACTTCCAGGCGAGCTTTGTATAAATAACGTTAAATGTTAGTGGGGCGTGAGGAGGGTAAAAAGTGTTATATTTCCAGGTTGTAGAACGTGCAAAGCACGAAGAAAAGCCAAGACAGTCGAAATTAATGAGCCCACTCAAATATCTCATCTGATAATCAAGGCGACACTTAATGTTTTCTAAAAAGCCCTCCTAATTTTCGAGCAACTTTCTATACATCATCTTTACTTATCTCCCTCCGCCCTGCGTTGCTGCTTTTCTGAATTTCAATTTATCTAAACAAAAATAAATAATGGATGTTTGCAAAGCATCTCGCAGCAAACACGTCTAGTTTATTGTGGGTATTAAAGATATCGCTTGAAGCTTATGTTTAATGCAGGTTTACACCAGAAGCGAGATATTAACGAGTTAACAAGGTATATATGCTTAAACGGGCCAAAAACAACAACTCTGAATGCGTATTAAAACATTTCCAGATTACTTTTAATACCCATAAAGTCTTGCAACACAACCCAAACATGAACCTGAGATTTAACAACTTCCACAATAAATATTAGCAGCAGCAACTTCAGCATTAATTGAGAATTTAGTATTCGACGTTACTCTTGCAATTAATCAATAGAATTAATTTGGAAGAAAGCTTCGCATCATTTACAATTACTTAAACATGTTTACCTGCGCAACGGTACCCCAAATGAACTCTACTTTAGGAGATCGAATTAAAACGAACCAAAATTTGTCGGCTCGAAACTTTAATCTTTTATCGCTACTTGGGAAAATTAGTCAGAGTGGGCTCCTTAATTATTTGTCTAATTACAACAAGTATAAGTACTACACAGACACAAAGCATTAGCAAGAAAGCACAGAGGCAAGGTCAACAGCAAGTCTAGAAGTCTAAAGGAAGCTTGCTCGCATGTTGCACTATTCTACCAATATACAGTGCGTACGGAAAATAATGGCAGTCTCATAGCCACTTACGGGGATAGAGGCGGGTTTGTTGACCACCACAACGTCTTCGTCCAAGTGTACAATGGTGATCGGGTGGCAAGTAACGGGCACTTCATGTCTGCAACATTGTGTACTCATAATGCTTCAAACTTCGCTAGCTTTAAATGCAGGGCCGATATACACAACCACAGGTTTAGGATGTATTACAAAATCAGGTACATACTTACAAATAATAATAAAGAAAAAAAATTAAGTTTTTAATTTACCGCTATTGTAGCCATTTTAGACGGACCTTCTACAGCAGAAAGCTTCGTGTTTTTGCATTTGTACTACCAGAAAACCCTTGAGTTGACTGTTCAACTTATATCATAAACCAAAACGGAGCAGTTTTCTTAAAATTCCAACAATTCTCATGATTGTTCAGAGAGAAAATAGAGCTTGATGTAAATGCAGCGAACTTGGGGTAGAAACAATGACTTTACCTATGGTATCCATAATAACTAATAAAGTATTCGAATAAATGCTCATCGGCTATGGAATTAATATATAGTATTAGTTATCTTAAATTTATTTGGAAAAACTAACTACATCACATTTTTGATGTGGTTCAGGTCTTTGCTAATAAAAATTACACGATAGTACATTACATTTCTGATGGGATTTTTGTATACTTAAATTTACTAAAAATTACATTACATTAAATTCAACTACAGTTAGGCTTTTTTACACGGGGCTTCGGTGGAGTAGGGCGGATACGCATTGCCACTCGAGGTCACGCGAAATTCGCTCCGATCGGTCGAGGTATCGAATCCCGACTGGGGCGACCGCATTTCGCTTAGTTAAGTTTAGGGTGCATGTTGCACGAATATGTTTAGTGTGTAAGGGAAGTCTAGGTTTGTTTGAATTTTGGAATTGACAGTAACAAGTTAGCTTACTTTAGATAGACAAATTCCATAACAATTCTGTGGGATTCAAGGATATTTATGTATGCTCATGTAAACAAAAATTACACTATAGTTCGATTTGTGCAGATAATTGGTTTGGGTACGAAAGCCATAATTTAAATAAGCCTGGGATTGTTTGAATTTGGGTATTGGCGGGTAAGAGAATATGTATATAGTTAACGTTAGCTTGCTTTGTAATATTACTGATGGGATTCGTATGTGCTCATCACGCAAACAAAAATTACAATGCACTTACGTTTTTGTAGATAATTTGTTTATGTATCAAGACCATGATTTTAATAATAAGGCTAGGTTTGTTTGAATTTTGGTATTGACGGGTAAGAGAAGATATAGTTAACATTAGCTTGCTTTGCAATATTACTGATGGGATTCGTATGTGCTCATCACGCAAACAAAAATTATATAGCAGTTACGTTTTGTAGATAATTACTTTATGTATCAAGACCATGATTTTAATAATAAGACTGGGTTTGTTTGAATTTTCGTATTGACGGGTAAGAGAAGATATAGTTAAGTTAGTTAGCCTGCTTTGGAAAGACAAGTTATGTAATATTTCTGACGGGATTCGTATGTGCTCATTATGCACACAAAAGTTACATATCAGTTACGTTTTGTAGATAATTGGTTTTTGTATCAATACCATGATTTTAATAATAAGGCTAGGTTTCTTTAAATTTTGGTATTGACGGGTAAGAGAAGATATAGTTAACGTTAGCTTGCTTTGCAATATTACTGATGGGATTCGTATGTGCTCATCATGCAAACAAAAATTACAATGCACTTACGTTTTTGTAGATGATTGGTTTATGTATCAAGGCCAGGATTTTAATAATAAGGCTAGGTTTGTTTGCATTTTGGTATAGACGGGTAAGAGATGATATAGCTAACGTTAGCCTGCTTTGGAAAGACAAGTTATATAATATTTCTGATGGGATTCGTATTTGCTCATCATGCAAACCAAAATTACAATGCACTTACGTTTTTGTAGATAATTGGTTTATGTATCAAGGCCAGGATTTTAATAATAAGGCTAGGTTTGTTTGCATTTTGGTATAGACGGGTAAGAGATGATATAGCTAACGTTAGCCTGCTTTGGAAAAACAAGTTATATAATATTTCTGATGGGATTCGTATTTGCTCATCATGCAAACCAAAATTACAATGCACTTACGTTTTTGTAGATAATTGGTTTATGTATCAAGGCCAGGATTTTAATAATAAGGCTAGGTTTGTTTGCATTTTGGTATTGACGGGTAAGAGAAGATATAGCTAACGTTAGCCTGCTTTGGAAAGACAAGTTATGTAATATTTCT
>JABXWE010008526.1:0-10884 GCA_014611495.1 Limonius californicus | reverse complement strand
CTTGTAACGTATTCGTGACCCAAATTCCGTTTTTCCTTCCTCTTCATTATCTTTTGCCTCCTTAAATTCGTTTTTCTCCATCTTGATGGAGTCGCCTTTTCCGGAGTTGGTAGAGCGCCTCTCGAAATGTCAGATGGAGTTTGAGGTAGAGGAAGATTTTCCTAAATTTGATTGAATATAATATTCTATTTCACAAGCCACATGTGTTTTGAGATAAACGATACATGCCACATTAATATTTATTTTTACCTCTTTAGACGAATCTGATTAATATACCGAGGAACCGCTTCTTGCCACATAGTCCTTATCCCTCACGCTATCGTCGGAGTCGAAATCCTGAAATTTTTCATCTTCACTGTCACTGGAAAAGCACAATTTTCTCTTTGTTGCACGCTTACTGCCCTCGGCCATCTTTACATTTACATGTGGCTTGTACCGTTGTACACAAAAATATGTTAAATTTTAAGAAAATTAAAAACGCTATACAGGTTTGGAGGCTCCATCTGTTACCCAACAGCCAACATATTTTGTGTGTGGCTTGTACTATTATTATTAAAGGCTAAGAAGGCAAAATCTCAATTTTCATAAAAATGTGGCATATAGCCTTGTTGCCCCAAGCCCTTCAATTAAAAGACACATTAACGAATTACTACCATTTACAGGTCAACCACCCTTGCAATCCTCTGCACCATCACAATCAGGCTCGTAACTAGTGACGTGACGATCAAAGACTTAAAAGACAACCCAGGACTTTACCCTTTAAATTTAGGCAAAGCAATTTTAAAAGAAAGCGAATGGACGCTAATTAAGATTATAGACTATACACCCATTATTGTAAATTATAACATACTTAAAGAAAATTTGATGACAACTATTACGACCCTTGAAAATCAACATTTCCCTATTGAACATAGATCATTCAAAATCATTGAAGACGTAATCATTAATCATAATAATTTACTTTTAATTATAAGACAATACTTAGAAAAATCTGATAAACTTCTTGATCAATTATTTCCCGAAATAAAACATAGAATTAATAAACGCGGACTTATTAATGGTATAGGATCCATCTTTAAATTTTTAACTGGTAATCTTGATGCCGACGACGGCGAAAGATACGAAACAATGATAAATAATTTACAAAAAATCAATGAAGTACATAACAATATTTTACTAGAACAAGCTCAAATTTTGAACGACACAATTTCTACAATAAAAGATTTAGCAAAAAACCAAGCATTATTAAATGCCAATATTAACAAGGTCATTTTAGAAGATGAAGATAAAGAAATACTCAAACACGTCAGCTCACATTCCGTGAGAATTCTTTTAATTGAAGCAATCCAATCTTTACAATTATTCATAAATATTTGGTCAGAACTAGAAAATGCACTAACTTTCGCCCAAAACCAACAAATGCACACGTCATTGATTGACAATAAAGACTTAATTCAAAATTTAAACTAAATATCTAACTACCTAAATGATATATCAGAAAAAACATTAACTATTCCTTATCCTGCACACCTCAAATATTTACACCTCTACGAATCAATTATCACTACCAAAGTATACCAGATTGATACTAAAATCACATTTATCTTCGAAATTCCACTAATTTCTAAAATCAATTTCTACCAGATCATACAACTAATACCTTTCCCAATATTTATTGAGAACCATCAATTTCGGATGATTATTCCTACCTACAATACCTTATTATTCAACGTAAAAACCAGTATTCCCATTGAAATTGACCATTGTAAACCGATAACTTTGAATACATACTTTTGCAATCAAAACAATCATTTCGAAATCCCTAACGATAAATTGTGCGAAACGCAATTACTTTCATTTAACAATAATCAAATATGTACCCCATATCTTGTTGATTTAATCAATATTAAAATTTCACAAATCAATTCTGCTACCTGGCTAATAACTTCACCCTCCAAAACGATTTTAGATATTAAATGTAAAAATCAAGATCTTAGAAAAGAATTATTCGGCTCAAAAATTATGCATTTAACTCCAGATTGCATTGTCTTAGTAAACCATGAACACATGTTATTTACAGCCAAAACCACTTCAACTAAGGTTATTGACTTAAAAATTACAAACATTGATAAATTAATAATCCCTAAAAATGATCACATCAATATTTCAAAAATTGATTTAAGCCCTATCAATACCCACAGATTAACTAAAAATCAGATGAAAATAAATGATCAAGATAACATACTAAAATCTATCAATAATACAAATTTTAAACATTTAAGCATGTCCTCAATTATTGTTACTATAATAATTGTTTTGTTAATTATAAGTATAATAATGTACTCTTATTATAAACGTAATGCCCTAAAAATTAAATTTATTAAATTCTTAAACAAAGATATTCAAATTCAAAATAACACTCCTGCATAAAAAAAAATGCAATTAAGCTTTAATACAGTTTGTAGAAAAACCATATTAAAGACTCTTAGAGGGGAAGAGTTATGATAAGAGAAACTGCAAGCTGAGAAAGAAGATAAACAACCTGCTTTCTCAGCACTAGATAAGTGCTTCACTTTGTAAGCTTTTGTATATGTAGTTTTAGTTCTCGTTCAATGCTGTACGAAATAAGTCATATTGCTAAACTCCTGTGTGAATTAATAAAGAGCTTTGTTTTTAAAAACTCGTTCACTCAGTATCAATACGAAACTTGGGAACGCTTTTTACTTTATCATACTGTAATCTAATGTAATTTATCATAGTAGGCCAGTTACATTTGAATTAACTCTTTAACACTAGACTTGATGCATTACAAAATGAACTAGAGTTATTTTATCTAACGTTTTAGAAAGTGTACTATTTTCCATATAAAATAAAATTGGTGTATTCTTTGCAATAAACTAAAGAACCTTTTTTTGTATATATAATAATTAAAAAATCGCCGACAATGGAATAGTACCTATCGTAGAAGCTGCTAAAACCCACAAAGGGTTATCACGCCGAAGAAGTAACTAAGTAAGAAATAATTAAACAATTAAATTAAATAAAGGCAGAAAAAATTTGTATTATTTACCCCTAACTTTATGCAGTACAGAATCGCACACGCGTATGCACACAATGACATACACAAACGCTAAGGCAAGTACAAACTTTTAAATTTATAGTACAAACAAACATAAAAAAATACAGAAGAAGCAAACGTGACGATTATATCTTTACAAGGCAATGAAGAAGCCAAATATTCAGTGGCGTAACTAGAGAAAAGTTGGACAAATTCCCTACATTTCCATTTATATTAACCCCAAATTTACTTTTATGGATATCGGCTTAGGCTTGAATCCTGGCAGTATATTAATTTTCAGCCGATTGGAAATTGAGCGGACACGTCTTTTTTATCGTAAAAAATATAAAGGTTGCTGAACCGAATTTTAAGAACTTTACAGTTCACCAAAAAAACTATACAGTTCGATGCCCCCAAGTATGACGTCAAAAGTAGATATTAGTCAACGCTTTCGAAGAATTTTAGCAATGAAATATGGGAGACATAAACAAAGTAGTAGGTTGGGTCTAATTGCATAAAATTAAAACTAAAAATACATTGTAATATTTACATTTGAACGGCCTACGCGACATCATCAGTAAACTTCGGGTCAGAATGAGTAGCATATTTGGAATGTTAAAGAAAAGAAATGCAGATGAATCAGACTCCAGGAGCTTCAAAGTGGATGCGTAGGCGAGTGGTGTCAGGTAAATCCCCTTTGACATGTTGTAGGTAACTATGTCATATTGAACGTAAAGCAAAGACAGTGAGTGGACATTTTGTAAATCCCCATGAAGAAAGGTTGAATTGAGTACGCAAAATTTTTTTATTTGATTGGGAATTTTCGATTATATTTAACTGTACAATTTATAGTTTTATATTATCTTTCCATGCTACCAGGATGAGAATGTATGGAGATCTCACACAATCTTCTTAATGTAGATTTTAAAAGAAATTATTTCATGATCTCTCTTGCTTTATAAATAAGACCGACGATTTTGACATTTAAGTCTGCTTATTCAAAACATGATCATTCAATCACCATAATTATTAGCCCATTTCAAAATATAATTTCAATAAGTACAGAATTGTTAGGATTAAAAACCACCATGAAATTAACCAACACTTCCATAAATGTTGAAAATGTGAAAACAATGTAACAAATTCCATTTCCATTTTAGGTGGTAGAAGAAAGCAGCCACTCCGGAATTTTTTTAATCCTCCCAGCCTGTCTGCTGACCGTATTAAATTTTGGGTGTGTTTTGAAATAATATGTTTGACGAGTACTATATTATTCAAGTTCTCAAAAATAAAAAGAAATGCAATTAACCGTAGCAACCCCAAAACCGGATCAAAAATGACCCAAATTTCGAATTATTTTGTTTCATTTTTTATCGGATGCTATTACATCTTTGTGTCTCTAGATATGCTATTCCTATTATGTCTGTCACCGTATGCCGCAAACAGAAATTTAAAAAAAAACTGAAATTTTATATTAAGTTTCCTGCGGGAAGGGTTAATTTTGATCCATTTCGGTACTTTGCATATTCATTTCAAATAGTGCTTCTTGCCTATTCTTGCATGTCGCTGCAAGCATGAATTTTATTGGTAAGTGCCGTCTGGCGAATTTGCAGGAATATACATGTTTGTTGTATGTATATATGCTAGCCTTTTAGAAGAAGTGATTATAGTGTCGATGGCGTTCCTGAAGTCTGCAGCGAAGTAGACAATAATGAAGAAGTTGAGAGCATCTGTGATAGTGAATATGGAAGTGAAGTTTCCAATTCTGAAGAGTCGGATGATAAACTCGTTACTGGATCTAATAATGAGAAAATAGATGGGAGAATATGGACATATGTGTCGGATCCAAAAAAATCTTCTTCGTACTTTAGGACTGGGTTCTGTTAATTCCAAATATACTGACTTATTTAATAATCGGTTTCCGACATATTATGTCTACTAATTGTCTTGGGATACTGACGTCCAGCTTTCGCACCATCTATTTGGCGGTCGTCCTTGGGGCCGTTTAGTGTTGGGTTTCTGTGTCATTGCTACCTTTACCAATCTATTATCGACCATCCTATTGACAAGCTCCTTCCAATGCCGGCGTCTTGTTCTTACCCATCTTACTACACTTGGTACCTCACAGACTTCCCTTACATTTTCATTTCTTACCCTGTCTCGTAGAGTGTGACCTGATATAGCTCTTGTGTTTTCATCTCCGTGGTCCTCATGATACGTTTGGTTTTTTCTGTTTCCGCTCTGGTTTCTATGGCATAAGTGAGAATTCGTCTTACGCGGGTTTCATAAACAGGGATCTTACTTTTCTACTGTCATATGTTTATTTCGTCATATGATGTCACGAAGAAAGCCAGATGTTATTGTAGCTTTTGTTGCCTGTGTTCGTACTTCGTGGTTTAGGTTTCTACTACTGGATGTGTTCACGCCCAGGTAATTAAAGTTCATCACTTGTTTAACTGTTTTGTTGTCGATTGCCAGTTTGCAGCGCAGGGATCTTTGGATATAGTCATTTCCTGCGTTTTCTCTATTGATATTTCCATATTGAATTGTTCTGCTGTTGTTTTAAACTTGAACAGTAGTCGTTGTAGGTCATCTTCGTTTTCGGCCATGATAGCCGCATCATCGGCATACCACACGATCTTTATTTGTTTATTCCCCTTTCGATATCCACCATTGACTGTATTGACACTTCCAATTATCTTGCCCATTAAGATGTTAGATAGTATAGGGCTCAGGTTGTCCGCTTGCCTTACACCTGTTGAAACAGGAACATGTTCTGTTAATTTATTATTCGTTTTAATACTGGTTTTGTTATTTGTGTTTAATTCTTTTGTAATGTCTATCACTTTCTGGTTGATCTTGTTTTGTTGTAAAATATTTAGGATATCAGCTAACTTTATTCTGTCGAAGGCTCGTGTCAGGTCTATAAAACATAAAAATGCTGGTTTGTCAAATTCTATAGTCTTCTCGACAATCTGGCTTAGTGTGAATACTGCGTCAATTGTAGATGTGTTCTGACAGAAGCCTCGTTGGTCTTCACTTACTCCAATTTCGTGTGTGTTATACCAAAGAGCAGTATATTGTAAAAATATACTGCTCTTTGGTTATACTCTGCTATGATTTTTGTTAATAGTTCTGCCATACTGGCTACTAGGCAATTTCCGCAATAAATTTTTGGGTTTGTTTTTGTCCCTTTCTTAAATACGGAGATGGTAATACTTGTATGCCACTGTTCGGGTATTGTTTCAGTATCAAAGATCTTTTGGAGGAAGGTTGTTATTTCTTGAATTAGTGCATCTCCTCCATATTTAATCATCTCATTTGTGATTTGATCCACCCCAGGGGATTATCTGTTTTTCAATTTTTAATTGTCGTGGTTACCTTATCTTGGGTGAATTGGAGCGTTTCAGATTGAGTGGCTTCTTCTTCTTTGTCGTTGTCATTGATTCGTGAAATATTTAATGCTTCTTCGGGGTTATTCGTATCTGCTCCATATAGATGTTTAAAACGGGTAACCAACTCTTGTGGTGTGATAGTGGTCACTTGAACATATTCATTTATTAGCTTCCTTCTATTTCTTAACATGTACCACACCTTCTTTTGTAAGCCCTAAAGATCATGTTCCATTTTCTTGAAAAAAGTTTCCCAAAAATCCTTTTTTATTTCTTTTATTTCTTTCTTTTATTTTTCCTTGTATTTAGCGTATTCTTCTAAGGTTTTATTATTGCCATATATTAAGTACGCGTTTCTTTTCTCTGTTGCTAATGTCTTACCCTCTTCCGTGAACCACGGTTTGGCATTTCGTCTTGAGTGTATATTAATTTTTCTGGTTCCAAGTGCTTCTTCTGCACTAGTTGTTATGTTGGAACGCAGTTTTTCCCACGAATGATTGGATTGGATTTAAGGAGATTTTTTCTTTAAGTCTTTGTTGATATAAATACTTTCTGCTGTAGTTTGAAAATATTGAGTTTTGTAATGTATTCTGCTTGTCTCCTTTTCCCGAGTTTCAGACTATTGCGATACTTGCATAACACTAGGTTGTGATCTGTGCCAACGTTGGCGGATGCCAGTGATATCACATCCAAGATTTGGGTAGATGGTATTTTCCTGTTAGTGATGATGTAGTCGTTGGTGGATTGATGCCCCCCTGAATTCGACCATTTATACTTGTGTTGTATCTCGTGTTGATAAAGGTGTTGTTGATACGTAACTCGTTTTGTGTGCATAGATCTATTAGCATTTCACCATTTTCATTTATCCTCTTCGTTAAATCTTTGTTTCATACCGTCGACGATTTCGTTGCCAATTCTTGCATTTAGCTCGCCCATTACGAATAATTTTTCCTGTGTATGTAATGTACTGTTCAAATTTTTTATGTAGTAGTAGGCCGACTTCTGACTGGGCTCTTTCGAATGTAGTAGTTTTGATATCTAGCACTTCCCTTTCCTTTCTTCTTGGTCTCGGATAAAGAACATATATCCTTTTTTTGTTTGTTCATTTCTGTTATAATTTCTTGATCTTTATTAGCTCAAGATGTTATATTCCAGCATCCGATACGTAGTATTTTTGATTTCCATATTCGTTTTTTCCTTTTTCACGCCGTGTAGTTTTTCCTTAAGTTCCGTCCGATATCCGAGGCATTGTATTTGGGTCTGTGAGCAATATATATCCTTTTATCCCAGATAGGTTGCTAGCCTCATCCAAAAATAATCTAAACAAGTGAATATACTTCGTGCAAAGGAAGGACTTCCGCAATGCAGTATGAATGTACAGTCTGTTCTTGAAGCATTTTCGCTTTGTATTTCAAGTGACATTATAGAAATTGTAGTTCGGTACACCAACGAGAAAGCTCGTGTATCAGTAGAATACAACAGCTAACTGCAGGATAACCGACAAATAAAAATTTGGAAAGAGTTGACGCTGTAGAAATAAAAGCATTTGTAGGTTTGCTTATTGTAGCCGGCCGTTTTCGTGAATCTAAAGAAAGCATAAAAACTATGTGGAAGAATATTACAGCTTTCAACCGTCAAATATATATACAGCTGTTACGAGCAGAACTAGATTTAGTGAAATCATGCAATTTATAAGATTTGATGACTTCTCAACTAGAGAGGCGGGGCGAGAAAATGACAAACTAGCGCCTATCCGCGACGTTACTGATGCACTCGTAGATAATTGCCGAAAATCAAACAAAGCGTCTAGCTGTGGAACTATCGATGAGCAACTTATGAAATTCAGAGGCAGATCTCCATATAAAGTCTATATGCCTGATAAGCCAGGAAAGTATGGAGTTAAAATATGGACCCTGTGTGACGCAAAAAATTATTATTGCTGTAATTTTGTATCTCTGACAAGTTAGCAATAGCAATTATGTGGGCTTGCTAGGATTAAAACATTGAAACAACAGTTTAATGCAGATTCCAAAAATGTAAAATTGTAGAAGATAGTACACACTTTGTTTAAAATAGGCACTTTAAAGTAACTTCTGCTGAAAATAGTGTATAGTTTTGAATGACATTCTCTTATATCTGCAATCAGGATCGAAAGTTTCACCTTGTATATCAGTAAAAAAGGAAAATGCGGGACTTCTTTGGAAACTAAGGACCTTGCAAATATTCGCGCCGAAGGGATGCATTGTGGGGGTGCTTTAGTGGTTGATGTCCCAGCTAGACGTCACTTTACTGTGGTTCTGCCATTATATTCATTTGCATAATAAAGCGCTAAAATGATTACGGCGATTGAAAATCCCGCCCACTTGTGAAGTGCAAGCTGTTTTCTTCGTGCAAAAAAATTTCCTCCAAATTTACAGTAAAATACGCCAGCTTTATGGTCCACATATCATGAATGCATGAAAGGTCGGACCCTGGTGTAGAAAGTGCATGATAAGGAACCAATCTCCTGCCAGCCACTATCTTCTAGAAAAAGTGAACAAGAACATTCGTGGGAGTCGGCATTTCACGATTTCGGAAATGGCCGTAAATGTTCCTCAAGTTTTACGTACGGTACTATATGAAATTCCCACGAACCGGCTACGGTACAACCTTTGTGCGAGGTGGGTGCCAAAGATGTTGACGGATGTTCACAAAAACCAGCGTTTAAACTCTTCCTGAATCGCTACAAAACTGATGGCGATGAGTATCTAAATCTCATTGCGATTGACGACGCAGCTTGCATTTCGTACAGAAATTCTGGAACCAAGCAACAATTAATGCAATGGAAGCATGCGAGTTCCCCCCACCCCTAAAACGTTTAAGCAAACGTTCGTGAATCAAAAGATGATAGCTACCGTTTTTGAAACTTGAAAAACATATTGCTGGTTGATTTTCTAGAAAGTAGTACGACAAACAATGGAGACATGTACGGTGAGACCTTAAGAAACTTTTGATGAGCGATTAAGAACAAATGGCGAGAATTGTTGATCTCTGGAGTCGTGCTTCTGTACAACGCCCGACCGCACGCGGCGGCTCGTATTGTACAACTTATTGAACAAATTAACTGGAACATTTTTAACAGTCATCCATACAGTCCCGACTTAGTGTCGAGTAACTATCACTTGTTCATCCATCTTAAGAATGTTAAGAACCCGTGACGGTTTTTCCGAAGATGACGAACTCTAAACGACGGTACAAAATTGGTTTTCGCCACAGACGGCAACAAAGCTGAACAAAATCTTGTACCACGATATGATAAGTGGTTAAATTCGAATGATGACTATGTAAAGAAATAGTTTAGTCGTGTATCTAAGATATAAGCATAATAATGAAGATAAAGGTACTAACTGACAGGTACAAACTGACAAAAATAGAACTTTCTGTATTTTCAAGCCAAATCTTAACTGTTGCTGCTGCAATCTTTGATGGTCCCTGCAGAAATTCTAATTTCTAAATAACAAACACTACATCTTGACCGCCCTGTCGTTTATTATGTTTATCTTCAAACGTATTATAATTTACAGGTTGCTTTTTATATATTTTAAAACTTTCATTCTGTCTACCATAGTTCAGAATTTTAGCACTTTAATAGATGGCTACCTTCGCGAATACTGAAATCAATTTAAAAAATCATAAGTTGTGACGGTAATTTCGCCTGATTGGTTTGCAACTCATTTTGCCTCACTTGATTTCTACGAACTACGCCTGTGCGAGATTTTGGATAACTTTGTGCATTTCCGGCGACCATTTTTGGGTCGTGAGACAGACAAGTGCATTAAGCGTCGAACCAGAGTCTTCTGTTTCAGTATTCTGTACTTGAGAATTTTCTCGTTATATTGAAGACATCTTTAAATACATCGAGTTCTAATTTAGTTTGAAGAGAGTCGATGTGGGTCTTTGGCCGATTTATATTCGTCGTTTAATTCTTGTGTTAGTGTCAATCGGAGATTTTCGATTGGTAAGTTTCATCCTTTTTGATTCGAGCATGCTAGCCTAACGCATTTCTTCTTTTACTTATTTAGACAAGCAGTTGGGGGCAGATTTCGCCAAAACTTAGTATTGTTATGAGATTTTGGGTTCTGCGAGTTCCAAATAATTTACTGGATTTATACCGACAGCGGCACGTGTTCCGACGGGCAGCCAGATGTCCAAGATCGCTGAACTACGAAATACGCAAGTGAATTAATTGTTTAAGTTTTGTTTTGATTTGTGGAGTTGATTGGAATCACTCATTGTTTGAGATACCTATTTGTCGGGTTATTAATTTAATTTCAAGTTGTTCAACGGGTTTATGACTCATTTGTTTAGATTAAAATTTCTATACTTTAGTGTGTTATGTATTTCGTACATATGCACGTAATTTATCACTTAGTATATACAGGGTACGTCATAGAG
>JABXWE010008525.1:0-12531 GCA_014611495.1 Limonius californicus | reverse complement strand
GCCACCTACGGCAATTTTCTACTCTTTAAAACATCATAACTTTTTTGTGCTTCAAGGTATGATCTTTTTTCGCAAAGATAACGATTTTTCAAACTTTTCTACGTAAAAATGATATACTTTATTGATGTCGCTACTAGTAGCCGTTTTCGAGTTATTTGAGTTTTAAAGTTTCACTGCATTGAAATCTTATGGGTATACAATTTGTACTTAGTCAACAAAGGTGGCTGTGGCTGTTTCCATGGCACGTATGTAAACGCAAATTATATCTCTTAATTCCGCGTTGCTAAACTGGCCATTTTGAAAAGGGTAAATTTTGTACAAAAAATAGAATTAAAACTTCACAACTTAACAACCACTTAAAACAACTCAACTTAAAAAATTTACATCAAAAATAACAAAAGAAGTGAACTAACAACATCAACTGTCAGATCGCGTAGCATGGAAACAGCCACAGCCACCTTTTTTGACTAAGTACAAATTGTATACCCATAAGATTTCAATGCAGTGAAACTTTAAAACTCAAATAACTCGAAAACGGCTACCAGTAGCGACATCAATAAAGTATATCATTTTTACGTAGAAAAGGTTGCCAAATCGTTATCTTTGCGAAAAAAGATCATACCTAGAAACACAAAAAAGTTATGATGTTTTAAAAAGTAGAAAAGTGCCATAGGTGGCGCCCTCTACTACGTAACAGAAAAACTGTTAAAAATTTGAATTCCTCACGTCAAAAAACCTCTAACTTCCAAAATTTGTTGAAATATTTACATTTGGTCAAAAGTTATTAGAAAAAATCAAAAATAAATATTTAACTTTGACACCCTGTATCTCGGTTATTATTGACATTTGGACTATGGTTTATTAGAAAAATCGTAATATTTGTACACAAAGAATCTGCTATTACCGTATGGCCCCATAGTTCTGGGACACCCTGTATATAGCGATATTTAATATAGAAATTTTAGGGTTGAATATGAAATTACGACATTAAATTACAAATTTCTTGAATACCTATCAGTTATAAACAGGAAAATGCTGCACTAATTTAGAAATTTCTACTTCAATTCCTGAACTTCGGGCATAAAAGAAGAATTTTGGCATTAAAATTTCAACATCATTGGAACTTTGCGAATAATTTAAAGATGTAAATTTGAATCATGTAAATTCTAACTCAAGCTTGAAATTCCTGCTTAAATATACAAATTCGAGTTTAATATAGAAATTTGAGTTATAATTAGGAAAGGTAAATATTAATTAAGAATTTTCTGTATTAAAGTCAAACTTTCTATTTCTTCTTCTTTTTATTTAAAGCTAAAAATTTTGAAAGTAACTTAAAACGTTCAGTTATTCCCAATCATTCGAAATTTTTAAGATTATTTTAAAAATTTCAGCTCTAAACTGGAAATCAAGACATAGTTTCGAATATTTTAGCTGTAATATCAAAGTCTTGCTTGCTTTGAAAGAGCGAGATCTAGGACGCGGTTTTCCATGCATCTCTAAGCACTTAGGCCATATGGCCCATTGTACACCCTAACGAATATCAAAGTCTTAGTTGTAAACTGGAAAATTCGGCATTAGTTAAACATCGAAATTTTAATTTTAAACTAGAAACTTTGATATTACTTTGAAGATTTCAGCTTTAATATCGAAATATCAACTTATTCCACAAAATTTCAATTTGTAAAACATTCGTTTCGACATTTAAATCTCACATTCATGATTTTAATGTTTAGTTATTATTTAATTAGAATACTTATTAGACTATCTGGAAATTTTTACCAATTCTAGTGTTCTGTAATTTATCTTCAATATATTCTGATACAAACCACGGAATATTTTATTTCCATAGTGGCATAGTGAAAAATACAACAATTTTATCGTTTTTCCTTGTTAGTTCGCTGAACGCTTTAGTATTATATTATTCTGCGATTCTTCCCTGCAATATAAACATTTTTGTATCTTTATTTGACACAACTAGACACGATTGATTCCAAAAAACTACAAGAAGATGTTTGTGCTTTCATTAAATCACCTCATTCAACAACCATCCGCACATGTTCAAGGTATTCGGCCTTCAATGCAACAAAACAGACACAAACTTAGTGTCGTGTTTTCTCTTGTAGTTTTTAACGCAAACTAAAATAATAACAAACCTTGATAACAGCTGAACAATCAACACAAATTGGCATATTAAAATATATAAAGCATTTTGTAACTCCTTGGTTCAGTGTTTAGTAAAATGAAACCTTCTATGCTGTTACTGTGCTGGTGCCTGTTTATATTAAAATCTGACAATTTTTTTGTAGTAGGACAGTTTTACGATGAACCGAATGACTGGAGCTGGCTGAACACGCAACATACAGCCTATTTGGCTCCAGAAAACGAGAACGAGTTTCACGAGCATTTCCATCGTCACCAACCTGTTGAGGATAAAGTGACAGATCACTCAATAATAAACCCAAATTCGCACACACGTACTGATAATGGTTGGTGGGACAACTACAAGAATATCGAGCCGTTGGAAAATGTATTCAAGGAAGAAGACGAAGATCAGGAGCGATTTAACAAAGACCGACTCTTCAAAATTGGCGAAGTCTACGCTCCGCCAAAACCCGAAGAACCACGCCATGAAGTCATAGTAGACGACGTTTATGAAGAAAACACAGAAAAAAATGAGATCCCGTCTGAGATCGCTGCAGGTTTTGGAGAACTCCTGCCAAATCCAAATTCACTACAGAGTCAAAATACTCCGCGTATGTTCGACACCTTTTCTGTGGAAAAATCCCACACGTTTATAGGGCCGAAAAATAAGATTCAGGAAAAAGAAGTCCAGGAAATTGTTATGCATATGGTAGGAAAAGGAAATAAAGATTCCATTGAGGGTGAACAGGTTGAGGATGATGTTGATGGGATTGGAGAAATTGAATATGCTGATGATAACGGAAGTATCATTTCTGACAAAAATTATGTTGAAACAGATTCGAATGCCACAGAAGGACCTTGGTTTGCTGATTCAACCTTCAATGATACTTTAAGGGAAAACAAAGACGAGTTACAAGAAGAAGATGTCGTTTTAGCAAGAGATAATCAAGAAATGCAAAGTACTGATGCCAAGCTAGCAGGAAAGAATACGGAAGCGGAAAATAATAACACAGGAACTATGACAGAAAATGTCAGATTAGCAGGAAATAATGAAGAAGTGGAAGGTGGAGAAGAAATTTTACCAGTAAATAATGCAGAAATGCAAAGTGAACAAGTAATCTTCCCAAATAATAAGGAAGAGCAACGCCCAGATGGCCAATTAACAGGAAATAATGAAGAAACACAAAGTAGGGATGCAACCTTAGCAGGAAATGATGAAGAAATTCAAATTAAATATGTAATTTCAACAGGCAATAATGTAGAACAGCAAAGTCCAGAGGCGAAATTAACGGAACATAACGAAGAAATGCAAAGCAGCGATATAATTTTACCAACCGAAAGTCCAAATCGGGATGAAGAAGTACAAGAAGCTGAGGTTATGTTACCTTTGGAAGAGAAGTTTCAAGAAGAGAATTCGCTAACGAAAAATGATACACTACAGAATTCAGTTATCAATTCGTAAATGTAGTAGCCCACTTTTATAAGTTAATTTAAATATGAAAGTTTTTTTTAATGTTTGTGTCGTTGATTTAAGCAAATTAACATGCATCGCATGAGTTTATTGTTGAGTACAACGTTAGCTATTAATTAATATAAGTGTTTTGATTAATAAACAAATTCTTTAAGTTTGTCGTACTATATTGTTACACTTTAGACTCTAGTTATAAGAATGTGCAATAGCACTGCACTTAAGCAAGACCTACGTTTTTCCAGGAAATTAAAGTGTCACACATGTTTCGTAAATGCAATTATAATTTACTTTCAAAAATTGGAGAAGTAAAAGTTTAGAGCAATTCGATGCAATATACACGACGTGCCAAAACTAAAACGTTATAAATACTTATTGGCTTTCCTTATTATCGTGGTGCAAAATACTTAAAACTTAAGTTATTAAATACTACAATCATGTTCCATTAAATTCGGAAACCCATTTAAGTATTGACCAAATTAATGATGGATTCGCATAACTCCACAGCCACAAACAATTATAATGTATAATTATTATATGTTCTTCTATTTCGTAGTATAGTGCGAACAAAAAAATTAATCGTGGTCGATTTTGGGCTGACATGGCTTTAATAAGTTGATGCAATGTAACTTCCTTAAACAAAAGCTGACAACACTAATCAAGGACAAGTTTTTTGACCGCTCTGTATTGTGATTTGAGATTTTTTAACATGCTATCGTCATAATAAGCTAATCAAACACAAAACTAATTAGTAATTACCCAAAAAAAATGCTTTAAGTAGCAAAGTCGTAATTAACCACTACTAATTTGGTCAATGTAAACGGTTGTTTTTTTTTTAATTTTATAGCAAACGACTATAATATTTTCCTATTTAAATCAAAGAGGAGCAGTGTGGGGGACGAATACGCGTACTGGGCAAACATTATTTAAAGGTAAGCAACGATCCGCACGGTCACTACTTAGATGGGTGAACGAAATCTTCGCTCACACGCTACTACCCGCGGTACCTCGGAGAGTACCTAAAACCGCCCGTCTGGGTTAGTGTGCCACGGCACTAACTAACTCAAACAGGGTTAAACTGGCAACAGGGTGCCGAACTACTTACGGTCATCCCCGCAATCATTTCCTATACCCAATTTATTTATTTATACAAATTACGCGTTAGAGTTTAAAGTGGTTAGTTCTAATAATAGTTAATAATTAGGAAAGTCAATATTTAAAACAGTTTAATTTTGGATAGAAATCTTGTGTTTCAAATTTTAACCAACGCCTTGTATAAGATGAAATATTTGTACTAATTTTTCAGGAAATTCTTCTCTACTTACTAACCTATAAACGAATCTATAACTGTTTTCTAGAATTTGATAGATTTGAAGTTTTTATTGTTGTTTAAAAATGCTTTGCTGTTTTGTCGGCAAAATTTTACCAAACGTTTTGATTTGAAGATGATCATCTGTAACAATCATACGGTTTCACTAACGTCAGAATGAAAAACAAACGCTTTGATATAACTATATAATATTTTTCAACCTGAATTGAGCGATAAAATAGTCATATAGTTAAAAAATGATCGTAGTTTCATATTAAAAAATGGTGCATGAAGTCTTAAATTCAAAATTACCCGAACGAAATCAATTTTTATATGCCAGTGTTTACATAAGAATTTCCTAAATATTTATTAAAAATATCTTTTGTAAATCAATCGTACCAGGACAAAATATATTTTTTCTACAAACGTCAGTAAAAGTTTAATTTTTAACGCATGCTATCAGTGTCTAAAATGTAATTTTATGGCACTGGTGATAATAGTAATTACTTTTAGCACTAGTGCTAAAAGTAAATGACGTGATTTACTATTAACACTGGTGTGATATTACAAAAAAATTAAGAAATTTTAAATCAAGGGAATATTTATTTACTTAATTAAATGTACAGTTAGAGAAACTGCAGTTAGAATAAGTAATCTGACGTGGGCAGTGTTTTACTTGCAAACAAAAAATTTCCTTCAGCGCTGTCACGAGATATTAAGTTACTTGTCAACAAACGATCGAATTTTAATTACCTTAGCAACAATAAACTTCATGAATAATTGGGTTTCAAAACGATATTTTATAAATTTAATAACGTAAGAAATGCATTGATTTGTACTTTTAATGGTGTTTGTAGAAAAAAATAGTGTACGATATATGTGCTAAAAGTGATTTTATTTTGTTGGAAGGGATGGGACACTCCGCCTTCGGCGTCGTGTCCCAAACTTCCCTTCTCACAAAATAAAATGTCACTTTTAGCACTTATATCATAAATAACTATTTCATATTATTTACTGGCTCTGTGTTTGTAAGGGGTCAGAATGAAAACTATTTATCGATAGCACAAATTTGAAATGAACCGACCATAACCTTCAACACGATCACGATCTGCCTATTTCAATCCACTGCTGGATGTAGGATTTTCCCATTTCGTTCCATCTCCCTCTGTTGTTCGCTTCCCTCGCCCAAAGGAGGCCTCCTGATTTTTTATATCGTTTCTTCACCTGATGTTCGGTCTGCCGCGATTTCTTTGTTGTTCTGTGGGTCTCCACTCCAGTAGTCTCTTCGTCTACCTATTATCTGATCCTCGTGCCACGTGCCCAGCCCATTTCCTTTTCAATTTCGCTGCTATTTCGATAACGTCTGCTCTCTGATCCAGGTGTTTCTTTTACGGTCTGTAAGTTTGATGCATAGTATTAATCTGTCATGGGCTCTTTGAGTTACAGCTAATTTGTTTGAGTGTTTTTTGTAAGGCACCCAGTTTCTGATCCATATGTAAGAACTGGAAGTATGCATTGGTCGTATAACTTTCTCTTTAAGCTGTTGGGTACGTTGGGTATGTTTGTTTTAGCTTCCCAATGGCCGCCCACGAGAGAGAGATTCTTCTAGGTATTTCATTGGTCATGTGGGGTTTATTGGTTGTCATTTTTTGCCCCAGCTCTCAACCTCTGCCACTTGTTGTCCTTCCAGTTGTAAATTGACATCTGTTTGTGCGTTTTGTCATTATCTTTGTTTTATTGCTGTTCATCTTGAGGCCAACATTTCTGGAGTGATGGTTCAACTCCAGGATCATGTCTTGTAGCGCTTGAGGGTCGCTACTTATGAGTACGATGTCATCAGCGAACCTAAGGTGATGAAGGCGTTCGCTATCTATGTTGATGCCTTTGTCCGTCCATTCCATTTCTCTAAAAATACTATCAAGGGCAGTCAATGAAGGCTAAATATAGTCCTATATTATATTTGTTACACTTCTCAATGAGACTTCTAACTGATGTGTGTAAATGGTCGCATGTACTATAACCTGCTCTAAAACCAGCCTGTTCGCGAGGTTGTTGGAGATCTATCTTCTTCGTTCGTCTGTTGTTGAATATTGTTGTGAACAGTTTATACATCTGTGAGAGGAAACTAATGGGTCTATAGTTGTCAAGGTTTTCAATATCACCTTTTTATGGAGAAGGATGACTTTTGCTTCCAGCCAGGTTTTTGGTATTTGACATTGTTCTAGGCATTTATTAAAAAGCTGTTTTAATTCAGTTATTAGTTTTCGGTCCCCCCTCTTTGAGAATTTCTGGGAGTATTCCATCTGGTCCCGCGGCCTTATTGTTTTTGATATTTTTAAGCGCAGAAATAACTTCCTCTTCCGTTATTTCTGGTATGTCACATCCTATGCTTTGTATTTTCTTCTTTCTTTCATCTGTTTGCTGTTCGCTTGGTTGTATTCTGCTTGCAGATAGTTCTCTATAGTATTTTTCTACTTTTCTGAGCATGTCTTCTCTATTTGTGATTATATTCCCATCGCCATCTCTTAGTAACACCATCTCTCTTTTCCCGATACTGATTTGCTTCTTGAAAATCTTAGGTCCTCTGTTATTTTCGATGATTTCTGCAATAATTTTGGTGTTATAGTTCCTAATGTCTTTTCGTACCCATTTTCTTATCAATTTATTTAGTTCTGCCCATTCTATAAGGTCTTTGTTTTTGTTTGGTTTGATCAATCTCCTTTGGTAAAATAGCTTCTTTGTTTCATCGCTTGTCTTTTTTGGGATTGTTGTAGTTTTTGTTGCAACTTCTTCAGTATTTTCTGTGATTAATTCAGTCAGCAATTTGGTGTGTGCGTCTATATCCATATGGGCAGCTTCAGTGTTTGGGACTTCCTTTTTCAGTTTTTCATCTATTTTAGTTTGGTATTGTTCTTTTTATCAATGATCATTGCTGCACCAATCTTCTTCTGTCTGTGTTGGGTCGGTCTCTTGTTGTTCAGTTTTAACTTTATTTTTGCTTTCACCATCCGATGGTCGCTGCCTACGTCCACTTTGTTTATTATTGTGACATCCTGTACTAGTTGAGCATTATTTGAAATTATAAAGTCGATTTCGTTGTTATATTTAAAATCGGGACTTCGCCATGTCCACATCCGGTTCTTACGTTTTTAAAGAAAGTATTCATTGCGTATAGGCAATTCATCTCCAGAAAATTCACCAGCATATCTCCACGTTCATATCTTCGGCCAATCCATGTTCTCCAACTGCATTCTCGCGCCTATCCTTACGCGTTCCTTACTTTCCATTAAAGTCTCCAATTAATAGTACATTTTTTGCAGTTTTGTTGCTTAAGATATCTTGAATTTGTTCATAGAATGCTTCTACCTCATACTCTGTATGGTCGGAGGTGGGGGCTTATACTTGGATTATTTGGAGGCTATGTTTTTCTGTTAGCTTCAAAGTGATGTATGCTATTCTTTCCGAAACACCCACATACTCTGTTACCAAACTAGTCAATTTCCTATGAATAAGGAATCCCACACCATAAATTTTGTCGCTTTTATAGAAGAGGACGTGGCCTGATTTTAGTTTCACTATGTCTTCTCCTGTTCTTCTTACTTCGCTCAGTCCTGTTATGTCCCACTTAATTTCTTTTAGTTGCTCTTCTAGTTCCGCAATCCTATCATTGACTGATAAGGTTCTAACATTATATCTGGATTGTCCTTTTCCTCGCATTAGTTGTCTTTATATGGCAGCCTTGTCCTACCCAGGGATTCTTAACACCCCCTGTCTTTCTATTTGCCTGACCGTTGTCTTGATCAGATGGTATTAGACTGATGGGCACTGGGGGCCGTGTTCTCGTTTGTATCTCCATATAAACGATAAGGGAAAGTTTAGCCTTAATACACCATGTTGGCCAGACTTCTAGGTGTATGGATGGGAAGGATATAGGGATAAGTGTGGGGGGGGGGAAGGATCAAGGTTGGACATGGCTCCTCCGGTATTAGGAGGTGGGAGAAACCAAGGGCTAACGTGCGCAGGGTTCGTTAGGTCCCTGAAGTAGATCTATCCATTGCCGAGATCGCAGAGAAGTATCTACCCATAAGCTAAACCTTCAACACCCTGTGTATATTTCGAAATTCCGAATTGAATTTTCAGGAAGTGGTACAATGTATACTCAATTGCCTTACAGTGCCAATGACCGTTCATGAATATACAGAACGTTGTAATATTTGTTAATGAATTTGAGATACTTTTTCTGTAGTTTTTAGGATTGCAGGCCGTTAATAATTGCTATACCTTCTATGTTATTTAATTTTTTATATTATTTTGTTAATATTATATATTCATATTTCCATTTTAAGAATTTAAGTTGTTATGAATGTCAGATCGATAGCATAGATTACCCAGTAAAGTTTAAGAAAGATTCTTATCTTTCAGTTATCATTTTGGACTTTCATTACTCATACAGTTCACAGTTCTGATCTTTGGTACTGGACTGTAAACAATAGATTGTATATTGTTATATAGTCCAGTCATTCTGTACATCGAGCTTACATAAGGTCCGGTAGTTCTGATTTTTGGATATGTTCTTCATTTAGGGGCCAGAGGAGAGGATCTAAGTTTTCTGACACCGCGGACCTAGGCAACGGCCGCCATATTGGAAAAAGGGAACAAAAAATAGCATTTTCCGCTATATCTCATAAACGGTGGGTTCTACGACATAAAACGTGGTACCTATACAGAATTAAAGAACATAAACTTTTCTATAACTTTTGTACGAACTTTTATTTTATGAAAAGTCGCAAAATGCTCCGTTCAGAGTGAATTTTTTTCTGAATTATCGATTATTTGTTACTTTTTAAGTTTTACTAAACAAACTCAAAATGTTTTAAGCAATTTGAAGCGGCTCCGTTCTCCTTATCACTGTTTACAGAGGAAGGAATGCGTAAGGGCACTAAATCATCCTCATACACGCTTTTCAAACCACTTCCTCATGATATGCAGTTTGGAAATAAGACAATCCATGTAGTGGATGGAGGATATCTTCTACACAAAGTCGTTTGGCAGCGTAATAATTCATTGGCATCTATATGTGCCAGTTACGCGAGATACGTTGAAAGTCATCATGGTTCAAATGCAGTAATTATTTTTGATGGATACCCCGCAGATTCTGCACAAAAAAATACGAAGTCTGCAGGAAGGTTCCGTCGATCCCGAAAACACGTTTCCGCGGATATTGTATTCGACGAAACAATGACGGCTCAAGTTCCTCAAGAAAAATTTCTTGCAAACGAAAAAAATAAAGCACGTCTAATTGACATGTTGAAAAAAAATTTGAGAAAAAAAACTTCGTCGTAAAACAATCTGTGGAAGACGCAGACGTATTGATTGTCAATACTGCCATTAGTATGGCTTCAAAATTCGATGCCGATATCATTATCGGCGAGGTCATTGATTAGCTGATAGGTACTGTTAACAGTACTCACAGCATCACAAGATTTTAAAAACATTTATATGCGAAAACCAGGAAAAGGCAAAACAGCTGAGCAATTATACGCTCCAACATCGTTGAAATATGATAAAGCATTTCAAAATATCTTGTTTTTCCATGCTTTCGGCGGTTGCGATACAACCTCAGCACTGTTCGGCCTGGGGAAAACAAACAAAAAAAGCTACGTTAAATCAGATGCGCTAAAGCGTTTCACTAAATCTATTACTAAAAGTAAATTTAATCTTGCCCCTCTACCACCGACTACCAAAGCTGCAAAGTTTCACTCTTTCAGAACATATCATCGACTTCAATCATGGCATGGAGTTGATAAATATCCACAAGAGTGGAACTAGAAGCGCACTAAGAATGGTTTCGATCCTGTAACAACGACAGAAGATCCAGCACCTAGAAATTTATTGCACTTCATTTCATGCAAATGTAAAAAAGGGTGTGGTAGTGCTTGTAGTTGTCGAAAAGTTGGGTTAAATTGCTCTAATATTTGTGGTTTTTGTAATGGACAGACATGCCAGAATGTACCGGAATATGAGATTAACAGTGATTACGAAGAGCAAGACTATCAATCTGTTTTCGATCAAATACTTCAGACAAATGAAAATGAAGACGAAACAATTGCTCCATTTGACGATAAAATAGATATAGAGCTATTATATGATTATACCATACAACTGACGTGACAAATGTGGATTAGACTTACTGGGGATACCACAAAAAAAAAACGCGCCATAAACTCTACCTAAGGTGGTGGGGAAATGAGTTGCAGATGCTTAAAAAATTCTGAGTGTTTTTAGTAAAAGTTAAAAAGTAACAAATAATCTATAATTGAGAAAAAAGTTCACTCTAAACGGAGCATTTTGCGACTTTCCATAAAATTTCTCAACTTTGGAGCGCTGTATCTTGAAAATCATTTGATATAGAAGAATAAAAGTTCATACAAAAGTTATAGAAAATTTTGTTTTTTAATTCTGTATACCACCTTTTATGTCGTAGAACCCACCGTTTACGAGATATAGCGGAAAATGCTATTTTTTGTCCCCTTTTTCCAATATGGCGGCCGTTGCCGAGGTCCGCGGTGTCAGAAAACTTAGATCCTCTCTTCCGGCCCCTAAATGAAGAACATATCCAAATAAAAAACAGAACTACCGGACCTTTTGTAAGCTAGAGCCTTTTTGTCGTCTAAAATGACTGGAATATGTAGTTGTAGAATAACATTTAAGATCACTGATACCATGTTGATTGTGAAACACTATCAAATTTATCAAATACTCTCAAAACAACATCTCTAGTATTTCTTCTGCAAAGCACAACATAATAAATGGATGAATATATTTCATTAACTTTTAGGGTAGTATGTTTTAGGACTTTAGAAATATGAATACGTGGGTAAGCAAAATATACATGGTGTCTCAGAATTGACGTCCACAATCGAAAATTAAAAGTGGAAATTTTTCCGATCATCTTCCGTTTTAGAGTTATTGATAAAAAAGTAAATAATAAGTTTCATAGCACGGTCGCTCCTCTAAGTTGTGTCACGTAATTCAATTAGGTGGCTATAGCGATGTTAAAAATGTATTAATCGTTCCGTCATATTGAACGATGCTATTGTAATCGAGATTTCATCGATATGTAGAAAGTATTATGCGCGTGTACTCGTAATTACTATGACACAGGTAATTTTAACTCCTCCAAAAAATCAGACAGGACTTCAATCTACACTAAGCGAGCAACTTATTGAAATTGATGAGGCGGAACCCAGTACAAGCGTTCGAACTGTATCGTCCCAAAGGCATTTCCAAAAATATACAATTCCCAGATTATTAGGAAGAAATCCATTTAGGCCTCAAAAATTTCAAGTTTTGAGAGATAGGGAGAGATGGGGAGCTTCGGGTCAATTTTTGTGGATGGTTGTTGCATAGCGTAAACAAAGATCCACATTTCTTTGAATAAATTCTGTGGAGTGATGATCATAAATACTCAAAAACTGCTTGAATGGAGGGATTAATACACAAAAGATCTTTGTAAAGACGATGGCAAAAGAACATTTGGGCTGAGTTATTAAATAGTAATGTAAATGGTGCACAAATTGTACCTAACCGACTTAATTCAGCTTTAATTTTA
>JABXWE010008524.1:0-27194 GCA_014611495.1 Limonius californicus | reverse complement strand
CTTGCGAATTAATTTTTTTGTATCCATGATTACCACACACAAAGAAAGAGACCTTAAAGATTATATCGTAAAGGATAAAGGAATAAGGATGCTTTACCAGAGTGCGACGCTTGAAATCCAGTTGTCCTTCGAAATCTTGCCTTTGAATTGGCCACCTGCTAGTTGTTTCTGCCGAGATGTTGAGCTGGACCACTCTAGTTGTTTCTGCCGAGATATTGAGCTGGACCACTGTAGGGACGCTCTATTCTTCCCATGTTGCTTTCTCGTAACTAACGTTACATTACACTGATTTGATGATGTTCATCAAAATCCGGCTCGATGCGACCAAAATGTTAAACGTTACGAGAGTTTCGAATGATACTCATTTAGTTGTTTTTAATCTTTATTACACTTATAAGTTATAACATGACGCATGTTGCCATGCTTGGTGGTTGTAGTGGACTGTGTTCAGTAAAAGTCCGTTCTTACTTAAACTACCCTCGCCCTTGCGCAGAAGCAGGCGGAAGCTACCAATCACCAGTGTACGCTTTAATTACTGAGAATAAGAAGTTAAGGTACCCAACAATTACCATTTAATAATTCCCCGTTAATCTTTATACGGTCTCCTGGAACAACGATGATCCGTAATTACTGTTCAGACTTTCCCTCATTTTTCAGTTTTGACTGATAAGACTTTATAGACCATTATAACTACTTGTGTAAACAGATGTACGAGAGAAAATTAAGTTATAATATCTTTTGTAGTGCAATCCTAACTAACTATATCAGATAAATTCAACGTAATTGCTGTTATGCGCTATCGACATACATAGCTGATATTGTGAATCTTCAAAACTATTTTCGCGGCTTGTTCAACTGAAACCCATCTTTGATCAACTTAGCCTTGAAAATAAATGCAATAATTCAAATAACGTTTGTTAATGTTAGTAGTGTTTGTAAGCAACACATTCATAAGTTTCTGGCCTTTGAATTTGATTCTGACTTTTAACACTTCGATTTTAAAATGGCGTTTGTTGTTGAAAATCCGTCCAAGTTTGATCAGCATGCGGTCCTACAATTTTTACGTGCCGAGGTTGTGCAGCCATTCAGATACAGATTCATACGCGAATGCAAGCAATGTATGGATATACATGTATTGCGTGCCCAACTGTGAAGGAATAGTGCCGAAAATTTAAGAATGGAAAAGATAGGACTTGGATGAGCCGCGACCAGATGCACGGTGTACTGCATTAACACAAAACAATATGGCATGTGTGGTAGGCTTTATTAGAGAAAATCGTCGAATTTCAATTAGAGAAATTTCAGAAATTGTTCATGCGAGTGTAGGATCTGTCCATATTTTTGTTCGTAGCCTGCCGGAGGTAAAAGTTTGTTCGCAATGGATTCCTCGTCTTTTGTCTAATGAACGAGAATGCTTGCAAATGGGCTTATCTCTGCAACACCTCACAGACTATAAGAAAATGGTGATGACTTTCTTCTGTCAATAGTTGCTGGTGACGAAACTTGGTGTTATTACGATGAGCCATCCAGTAAGTTGTCGTCGATGCAGTGGAACCATTCAAGTTCACCACCACCGAAGAAGTTTAAAGCACAACCTTCGACAGACAAGGTGATGTTAACATTTTTTTCGACCATCAAGGACCCTTGCTGATAGAGTTTAAGGAACCTGGAGTAAATGTCAATGCAAACCTGTACAATGAAATTTTGAACAAGCTTCATCAAGCAACAAGACGTAATCGTCCACGAAATCTTACGCGTCGGGTCATTTTTCTGCATGACAATGCTCATGTTGCTAATGTGGTAAAAGAAAATCGTCAACAAAAGAAATCGAGGGTTTAGAGCATCCACCCTATAGCCCGGATCTAGCGCCATGCGGTTTCCATATTTTTGGACCGCTGAAAAAGGCGTTAAAAGTCGGCATTTTGAGTCTGACGCAGAAGTACAGCTAGCTGTGGAAGACTTCTTCAATCAGTAGCGACAACAATTCAATGGGCATGGTATACGTCGGTTAGTAAAACAATGGGATACGTGCCCTAACTGTGACTGCAATTATTTGTAATCAAACTGTTGAATAAATTTTTTATAAAGCAAAGATGGGTTTCAATTGAACACACCTCGTAAATACAAAGTGTATAAATATAATAACCATACTCTGGCAAACCTGAATGTTAAAAATCTTACCACCAAAATATTTTTGAACTTAATTTGAAAGTTATGGGGGCTTGTAATAGGAGAAAACTGATAATGTAGCTAGTGTAAATGCTTTAAGTGAACCACATATGTATATTTACCTACACGGTAAGATGCTATGCTGTCAAATCTGTTTTAAGCGAAACAAACAGTGAAAAGTGGCAATAAAAATGCATTAGTGGTTAAACACACTATGTACTTCTCTTCGAACCAATCTATAGTATCTAAATTAGTGCAAACTAAAGAGCCTTGCGATTATCTGCCAAACACTGAAAGATAGCATTTAACAAATATCATTTTGTCCTATAATACATGATTTTATATAATGGGTAATGTCAAACTAAGCTTTGAACAAAGGAAAATTTATCCTACCCTTTGAATACGCAGTTGAAGTGCAAAGACAGTTTAAGAGAAGAAAGTTTCAAAGCAGATCCACCTAGGCGTTTTACTAGTTATTACTCAAATTACAGATAAGTTTAAAGCAGATGAGGCTGTTAAGAATGTCCATTATAATGCTTCCGGACGATCGTAGACATCGACGAACACCACAAAGTAAACAAAATTTGACGAAAATGTAACCCCAGAGTTCCAAAAAATCATCTATACAATGAATCAATCGTGAGATAGGAACTCAAAAATCCGGTGTTCATCTCATTTTAAAGTATTAGACGTGTTACATTCCAAGAAGAGTCCATCCTATCAATGAAGATGATCCGGTCCAAAGAGTGCAGTTCTACAAGTGGTACTTGACAAGATGTGCGGAAGACGCACAGTTTCCCAAGAAAGACTATTTGGAGCGATGAGGCTACATTTAAATTAAATTTCTTTTTCTTTAGTACATTGTTAAACTGGTTCAACAAGTTAATGTTATTCACGGTTGAGTTAACAATCATAAGTTTGTACTGTACATCACTTTAAGAGGCAGCTACAACAAGCTCCTCACGCACTACACATATTTGTCTAATCCGAGTCACTGTTAATTAAATTACTAAATTAACTGCTACAATTGCATATACTCCTACAGCCCGCTTATTATAAAGGAACAGCATGTTAATTTTCCAGGAGTTACAGTGTGGTGAGGGTTATTAGTGAAGGGATGTATTGGTCCATTCTGTTTGACAGTACTGTGACGGATGAAAGAGAACTTTGAGGATAAGGAGTTTTATTTCCAACAAGATGATGTACCCCCATACTAATACCATCATGATGTAAGGACCACCTTTAATGAGAGTTTGTCAAATAAATGGATTGAACGAAGAGGTTCAGTAGAATACCATCCGCATTCTCACGTCAGTAGACTTTCTTTATGAAAATACTTAAAAAATAAAGTTTATGGTACAAAACCTTCAACATCCGGCGAATTGAAGACAGCCATTGAACAAAATTGCGCACAAACACCAAACGAAATGAATCTTAATGTTTGTGATTCCATTGCTTCCCGTTATCTGCAGTCCCTAGACTAGAACAGCCATCAGTTTGAAAACAGGCGTTATCAAAAAAATTATTCATTTCTGTGGATGCTTCTAAACTTTTCAAATGAACTGCATGTTAATAAACACTGAGTTTATAATCATTCAAAGTGTGTATATCTTTTTTTGGACAGACGTTTATTAGTTTCCAAACTATTCACTCTTAAAATGAATTAAACCTGGCACTATTGCATGCTTGCACCATTTTCTGTTAAAAACATTAGTGTGTTGTAGCATGGCATCGTTAAGAAAATTCGTAGATAACCACCTGCAATATTGTAATAAATCCAAAACCTAGCGGTAAGAATTTATCATAAAATATGATTTCAGTATGAGCAGCAGCTTTTAGTTTATTTTCCAACAGTATGTAATTGATAATGTTTACCTGACTATTTTCGAACGATTGTAAAACATAATCAAATCATAATCTTAAAGAATGACTCTGAAAGTAGCAAACCAACCACAAAATTCTAATGGAATTTATTCATGCAGTATACCAAAGACAATAGCTTGATCTTATTTTTGGCTATTTTAAATACACCGTGTATATTGTAATAGTTTTCACTTGATCTTTATACCTAACAACAGCATGCCAGTTTAGCTATTATATAACATTTTCCATATAGGCTAAAGTGGGGTACTTATGTTATAGGGTGACTGGGTGGCATGGAAAAGAAATTGTAATCAAAGACAGTAAAGTATGTAATATCACATGGAGTGAAGCGAAAATAAGGACACAAAACTAAAATACCTAGAAATTGCCTGTTGGGTTGTAGTGCAGCAAAGAAGTGTATTAACTCAACTCTGAAAGGAAGGTAGATATGAGAAGATTGTTGAGTTAAGTGAAGTGAAATAAAAGGCTTGACAACCTTGTAACTAAATTAATATTGTCATTGAAAAGTCCCTCGTAGACGTTATATAGTCCTTGAAAATCGAAATTGAAAAGGGCACGAAGAAAAAGCAGATACTTTAACTATTTTTTTATAGATAACTAGTTACACCTATTTGAAGTTAGACTCGTATGGTATGGGTATGCCAATGACATACTTAATTGCAATTGTATTTAAGTACGTTATTAATTAAGTAAATCACCATCATACTATGTTTGTAAAATGTCAGTTATAGCTGTAACATGTCAAATTTCTATTACTTACTTAAGTAAAGGTATTTTCCTAGTTTTTCAAAACTGATATTGTGTAATAAAGCAAGCTCTTCATTTATCACTATAATTTGAATTTAAATTACTTGCTCAGCCTAAACTCGAGGGATCCACAGTTACCCCGCCTACTTTGTCATTTCGGTTAACAGTAGACCGCCATTTGTGCTAACTGCGATGTCGTATTTTCTTTGGTTTTGTCGCGTAAACTTAGTTAATACTTTGAATTGATGTAGTTTAATGAATTGATGTTTAGGTTAAGTTATTATAATGTAACTTACATGCTATTTTGTACTTCGTAGTGGTATAAAAAACAACGGCAACCCAGAGCAAAATCTCATTAACGACTCTGAACATAATGAAAATTTAAACAACACTAATCATAACGACACTTCCACAAATGTAAATAAAACACAGCACGCATCTAGAAAATCGTTCGATCGACACCACAAAAATTATTACAATCGAAAATTATTTAAGAAATTTGAAGAACGTACAAATAAATAACAAAGTTACCAAGGAGAAAAAAAAAGAATAAATCGAAGCAAGCAATGAAGTCAAGCTGTGCCGAAGAAGAAAATGAAAATCCAGGACTAGTAAAGTTTGCCGAAAGCGAAAGTTCTCGCGTACCTAAAGATTACGAAAACTATGAAGATTCACCTCACCGCAAACCTCCACAGCAAATACCAAATACTAGTAATATTGAACCTGGATATAACCTCATTGGAAAAGCAGATCTGAGGGCAATTAGGTATACTATTGGCATTTTAATAGAACAACGAGAATACCTCATTGTCGTTAAAGGCTTGAAACGATGCACTGGTTATATTTTCAGATTAGACTCTAAAGCTGATTCCTTTAAGTGTCGTTATAAAAGTGTTGTTAAAATTTTGGTCTTCCTTAATGTCACCGAAGACAATAAACTTAGTTTTAAGGAAGAGCTTACTACTTACAAAATTATTTTTTAGGTTGTAGTTATTTTTTGTGCATGCAATATATTTATTTTGTACCAATAAAATTATTTTTAGCGTTGTGAATATGACTGTACTTCAATATGTTTAATGTTCAGCTTCCACCACAGTTCCCTCATATTGGTCCACAGGTACCACAGGTAACTTTGAACCTACAAAATTAAATTTAAAAAAATGTTTAACCATCCCAACCAGTATCTTAGGGCATTGTGAGGAAAGGTTTACAATTTAGAACTCACTACATAATAACTTTAATTTTTTGGTCCACAGATACCTGATTACCCTAGTTAATTATGTAGCTTAATAATATAATATTCTGAATATTACTATCCAGTACTTCTCTTCCCTGGCATACTTATTTGGGAAAATAATTCCATAAAGGTAATAAATGATGCACATGTTTCTAAAGAAAATAAATACATTCGAATATTGAAATATTACAACTGGATAATTGACTAAGTGAGCGCAGTAACTTTAATAAGACGAACTATTAAATTAATATTATTAATTTTGCATCTGTCCGTTTGCCCGCTTATTTTTTTACAAACGGAAATCTAAAACATTTATAACAAATTCTGTTAAATGATGAATGATTATTACTATTTTTCCAAGCTAATCGTTTGAGTAAAACGTTTTAGAAGTTTTCTCTGGTACAATGATCAGTTTTAAAGAATATTCAGAAAACTTTCAAATTCTTTGTGTTTACCTATCTGCTACACAGAATATAAACTACTTCAATTTTATTCGAAACTATCAACAAGATGTTCTAACGCGCATTACTTTAAAATGGTAAATTTAAATCCATTTGCACTAAAATGGTATATAAGTACGCATATATTTGAACATTTAAATGAAACGCCTTGCCAACAAATTGGAAAATCGGTTAATACTCTTATAAAATAGTAACTGAAAAGCTCGCATACGTTAAGATCATGTGACATGCTTAACGATACACACATTATTAAAATAAATACAAAGAGGATTCAAAAAATCTATACAGTTGACCGATTTACAACCTTAGTTATTTGGTTATAAAGTTTCACTTGGAAGTTATAGAAAGAAAAGGCCATATTAGTATATTGCAAAGGAATGTGTATTTTCTCTAAAGTACTATTTCTTAATTAATCTTCACCTTTGTATTATCAAGAAGTAATCGTTGGATTATATTTTTAAAATCAAATATATCGTACGTAACACTATTTTTACCAACTTCTAACAGTAAACCCTGAAAACAGATGTATATTTCAGTAAAATTTCGGCACTAAATAAATAGTCATCGCCAAATTACAAATTTTCGGTAACGGTTGACTGAAAAATAAAGTGAATGTTATTATTTAACCCAAACGCTTTCTTTTCTCTTCTTTATCAATTCCTCTTTTACCTTACATAATAATTTAACAGTTGTCTAAGTTTAGTTCAGTCGCTACAATTATTTATTACTATAAAATACGAACTATTTGTTTCGGAGTGCATATTTTAAATGCCACAAGGATTACTATTTTCGTATATGTGTCGTTAGTATTGCTGCTGAAAATGAGCGTGTGTATTGCTTGACAAACCTAGACTGATTGATTTCAAGTTCGTTCAAAATAATTAATAACTACTAATTTGGAGGTTGATTTAGATCTAGCTATCACTATTATACAATTCTTCTTCTTCTTTTTCTGTGTATAGACAAATGGCCTGTTAATTACACACAGTAGAGTAGGTTCTGTGAACCCTCTTTGCACGTATGTTGGGAAGGAGGCTAGCCTAACCCATCGAACAGAGAAGAGAAGTTTCACTGCATGTTTTACGATTATCAAAGATGTTCGTATGACAACCGGGACCGACGGTTTTACGTACCCTCCGAAGAATGACTGGTTGCATATGCAGCGTAGCTTTAAAAACGCGCGATACAGGCGTATAGGGGAAGATCGCTACATCTCAAAGAGACAAATCATTCAAAGAAGAAAATTAGTTACGCTTCTACTTTGGGTTATGATTTTATAAACGTCCTTTTGTATTTTATTTCTTGTGAGCACGAATCCAATAGAATTATCAAACATATAAAACACAATCGATTTACTTTTCTCACTTGGGTTATAAAGTGTATCAGCAAAATCGTGACGGAAATCAGTCTGTCAATATCTTGAAATGCTAAAACCTTCGATAGCCTGATCAAGCCAACATAATCAAATTAGACAAAACTGAAATGCTTTTTTACAATTCACACAAATTGAATTCTACTTATATTAAATAAAATAAAACAACGATACTTTCGTTTGATACCTATGGTAAGAAAATCTATTTACTACAAATATTTGAGAGAGATCTTGTATCTCGGCAAAATAAAATTCATTCTGACAAATCCTGAAATGTAGCATACTGTACGCCCCTTGTAAAGTCAAAATACAGTTTAAAACTTTATTAAATGTAAGGAAGTTTTACTGCAAAGTTTATTACTTCTAAACTCAAAAGAATTCCGTACCTGCTATGTGGCAACATAACGGTATCAAAACACAACTAAGTTTTGCCAGCTCAAGTTTTTGCTACTGTTAGAATACTCCCTTTCGATTTAGTTAGACAAATTCGTCAGAAAGTAATATTCTAACGTAAACTATAATATATGTGTTCTTTGCTTGAATTTGTGGTGTTAAATAAATTTTTTACCAATTTGGTACGTTACACTACCTGACTTCAAATTCTACTTACTTTTTGCTTTATGGTAGGTACCTATGTGACAAAGATAATTATTTGTGTAAAAATATGCGTATAAATTGGCGTACAAGCTTCAATCAGTGATATCCTCGAGGGAAAATATATCAAAATCATAATAACATAAGTCCTCAGTTTCTTTTCTATTCACAAAGCTCCCAAATTTCAAAATTAGTAATAGAAAGACAGAAATAAATTGAAAATGAAGTTGCGTAATGTATGCACTGAAAAATAATAAGAGATTGCTACTAGTGATCTATTGAAAATTAGCCAATAACGTAGTTTTCGTTGTTTGAAGTCCTTGCATTTTTCCACAAATTTCAAATAAGTACACACTGAAAATACAATATAAACCATGCAGGCATCGTACACTTATTAATATTGTTTCTTATGTTATAAACGTAAATACAATAAGAACCAGAAACAGAAAGGACTATGACATCATACACATGGCATAATTTTTAATTACTAATCTTAATATTTTATTCGGTGCTTACAAACAAACAAAGTACTTCAATGCTTCTCTCCGACTCTCTGCTAATGCGAGTTCTCTCGCCCAATGAGATAAAACGTAAAATTAAATCGACTCAAACACCAGAAAGCACCTGGATTTCACCACACTACCGCAAAAATTCTAAAACAATTACCAAAAAAGCAATAACGGCGTTAACAATACTCTTCAACTCTATCTTGAGATTCACCTACTGGACCACTCAACTAAAGTTTGCCCAAATTATCATGATTCTAAAACCAGGCAAACCTCCCAATGAGGTAAGCTCATGTAGACCAATTAGTCTTCTACCGATAATTTCCAAAGAATTAGAGAAATTAATATTACTCAGAATTCGAGAAGGCTCATTGATCGAAGAACATATCCCCAACCACCAATTCGGTTTCCGCCGTGCCCATTCGACTATTCAACAGTGCAATCGCTTGATAGATATTATAAACATAGCCTTTGAGAACAAACAATACTGTTCTGCGCTCTTCCTTGACGTTCAACAAGCATGCGATAGGGTCTGGCATAAAGGCATCCTATATAAAATTAAAACAATTTTCCCACACCAATGCTATTTACTCCTAAAATCTTACTTAGCTGGCCGTCACTTCCAAGCCAAAACTGGCAACGAAGTGTCATCTTATCATCTGATAAGCGCAGGAGTCCCCAAGGCAGTGTTTTAGGACTAACCCTATATACACTTTATACTGCTGATCTGCCAACTAACGATGAAACTGAAACTAGCACCTTCACGGACGACACAAGCATTTTTGCGTGTGATAACTCTCCCGGAACAGCCACACTCACTCTCCAAACTCACCTAAACGTTATCTCCCAATGGTTGAAGAAATGGAAAATAAGGGCGAATGAAGCTAAATCCACCCACATCACGTTTACCGTAAGGCGACAACAGTGTCCACCAATTATCATTGACAACACTCCAGTTCCTCAGTCAGATGCTGTTCGATATCTAGGAATGCACCTAGATCGTAAGCTAACCTGGAAGACCCATATCACAAGAAAAAGAAAAGAGCTTGACATTCGATATAAAAAAATGTACTGGCTGTTAGGAAGACATTTATGCCTATCCTTAAATAACAAATTGCTTATGCACAAAACTATCCTAAAGCCCGTCTGGACATATGGTATAGAATTATGGGGATGCTCCAGCCCTTCCAATATAAAAATTCTCCAACGATATCAATCTTAAGACTCTCCGTTCAATAGTAGATGCACCTGGGTTCATTTTCGACAGAACTTTACACGAAGACCTGAAGATACCATACGTCAGACAGGTAATTAGCCAGTACGCACAAAAACACAAAACTCGACTACAATTCCACCCAAATGATCTTATTCAACTAGACGAACCGCCAGACAGAAGATTGAAAAGAAAGTGGCCACAAGATTTAACTAGATAAATAATCTTGCACTGTAAATTATATATTATTGACATTGGACTCTGTTTCTATAGGATAATACCACTGGGTATGATTCCCTTCCCGCCATAGTTATAACCACACAATTAGCGTACAGAAAATTATGTAATAAGTTATTTTCTGATTGCTAATAAAGAAATGTTAAAAAAAATTAAGTGCTGATATGGTATTTATTCTAAAAAGGAACAAGTAGAGGGCCACTGGAAAATTACTGAATGAATGAATTGGCATTATTAAATGTGTATGTACATCAAAACTTGCTTTACATACCTACTTCATTTGTGTACTTTCGAAGCGACTGCCATGTATATTTATATCTATATTTCAAATAATTGAATTAATTCAGTAGTTGATTACCGATTGGTGCGCTGAGATAATAAAGAAAGTACACTTTCTTCATATTTCAACTAAACTTAAGAAACAACAATTTTGGTTCTGTCCTCCGTGTTTAAGCGCCCAAGATATGATGAATAAATTTAAAAACGAACGTTCTTATAATTTTTAAAATGGGAGTATTGGACTGCGCTAACCCAACAACAAGAAATTGTATTATAATTTTTTCAAAATGTACGAAGAAGACTGAAAGGATAGCTACAGGAGACCAAAACAAAATATTTTTTCTTCATAACCTTCTGACCAAAATCCAATAATAAGATAGTTACAGCATGTTAAAGTTAAATCAGTTAATGTGCATTTGTTAGAAGTAATGGTAGTAACGTACGTATTACATTCAAGTTGGAGATATTTGAGAATTAAATCAACAAGTATTTAGTTAAAAAATTGAAACATATTAATACTCAGAAATTGTTATTAACTTATTAAGAGCCGGTTATGATTTAGTCAACTTAGAAAACAAGAGGAAGCAGAACAGAAAAACATAAAAGAAATTTACTTAAATGTCAGTACATTTAAATGTCATCATTGAGGCCGTTCATTGTTAAGTGATTAGTTTGGATAAAATGGCTAATTACTTAATAAATTAATTATTATTGTTTATTGAGCAGCTGAAAAACGCTACACGTGCAACGCGTATGTATTTAGAACGATTACCAGATAGACAAACGCCTACAGGAAATACTTGCTTTCGAGTGGCCCAACGCGGAAGACTGAAAATTTACAACCTAAAAAGCCATGGTTCTGGTAGACCACACAGACACGGGACAAATGTACAAGAACTTTTAGTAATGTCATACGCTAATTCAACTACAAGTATACGCCAAATTTCCCATCAAGTTGAAGTTTCCCAGTTCTCTGTTTGGCGCACATTGGGTACAAATGGTTTGTACCCTTACCATATGCTAAATGTGCAAGGATTCACTCGTACTGATTATCGATCGCTGCAGCATTTTTGCGAGTGGCTTCTAAATCATACCAATAGAGACCTAGAATGACCAGTAAACGTGTTGGTGACGGATAAATGCTATTTTACCAGGGCTGGTATTGCCAACTTTCACAATTACTACAGATAGGCTGATGAAAATCTACATGCGTTCCTTTCGGCAGAGCTTTACTGGGAATCTATGGGATATAAATATGAACAACACCGCAATAGGGCCTTTCAAATTACCAACACTCATTAATGGTAATTCTTACTTATAGAGTTTACAAGAAGTTCTACCAGAATTCTGGATGTGCAACGTACCATGTGGTTTATGCAAGACGGTTGTCTTGCGCATTTTAGTCATCCTACCATCGATGATATACGCCATCACATCAATGCTACTACAGAGCACTTACGATGACAGTTTCCATGACTATCGAATTGTCGAATTCGTCGTACACAATTGTGCGTTGAAACGCAGGGTCAACATTTTGAACAATTTTCGGAATCTTTCTGTTTTATTTATTTGCATTTCGTGTTGTGCGATATTGCAAGTTTTCTTAGTTCAGAGTTTCATTAATTAAAGAGGTGCCTACTTAATAGATTTGTAATTTTTAGGTGCTTTTTACGTAATTTAATTTAAAGTAATACCAATAAAATTTTGCAAGAAGTCTGTTTCCTTCAAAACAAGGAAACAATGATATGATCTTCAATTCTTCCTCGTTAACATCAGCTATATTCAATAAGGGGTGTTAATATAACAAATTTAACTTTCTGTAACATTTATATTATTGGGGTTTGGGAAAAAATTTATGAAGAAAAAAATATTTCATTTTGGTCCCCTCTAGCTACCATTTCAATCTCCTCCGTGCGTTATGAATCTTCCCTTATATTATTTAACAGAAGATCTCGGGCGTTTTGGAATTCTTGGGTTGTTTTAGCGCTATAATATTAAAATCCCCTGCTTCACAACGATAACTCTTACTTATATGTTTACTATCTTTTTCTTTTCCATTTACTGTTTTGAGATAGGTGCAAGGTATATTTAACTGAAAAAGCAGGAAATCGTAAGCGTTAATTTCAAAAAATTTACTCCGGTTAAATGCAAAATATAAAAATAGAAACAACAATAAGTAGTCATATCTATATCCATTCTATACCAATTAATATTTCCGTACCTCGCAACAAAAAACGCACTTAAACAGTACTTCTACTCATAATGTAAATATAAGAACAAGAAATCTCCTATCCTAAAACTATTTGAAATTCTGCATACCACAATATCTACCTGCTTAACTATTCACATACATTGCTGGAAATGATAGAACAAATACCATCCTAGGTAATATACTTCCCTACTTTTAAATTTGTATGCGAATCCAAACATTTTTACATCAAACACAAGTTTTGGACAGAATTTTAAATATTTACTCGTATAAAGAAAAGAGAACGAGAATGGAGTACGGTAGTAATACATCAATATTCTTGCATTAATTAATTATAAAAAGCAGCTCATATACCATTTCTGTCAATTATCGCCAAAAGGGTGAAAATGAAAAATAGTTATGTCCCCAATTACTAAGGGTTCATTTATCACCTTTTGTTCAAAACTAGGCAAGCACGGGGTAAGCGATCCTGTGTTCAGAGGAATGATTCATTCGATAAAAAAGCAGAGTAAAAAGTAAAAGAAAAATGTAATATTCAACTGGCAAGACGACATGTATGGTTTAAAACATTTTTTACATTTACGTAAATATTGGAGACAATAATGATGACTTCTTCGTCTGTGCATAGGTCAATGATCTGTTAATTACCTACAATAGAGTATGTCGGACAGGAGGCTAACCTAACCCGCCGAACAGAGAAGAGAAGTTCCACTACAAGGTTTACGATTGTCAACGATGTTTGTATGACAACATGGACCGACGGCTTTACGCAGCCTCCGAAGCACGACCGGTTGCATATGCCACTATATTGGTCCACCATCCAAGTACTGACCAGAGCGGATTGTGCTGAACTGCGAATACCGTTCGACCGGCGGCGTCCGCAGCGCTCCGCTATGCAACCGAGCAATAATGATGACCTAAGACTAATTTCTATAACAGTTGTTGTCTTTATGATATTGTATTTTAACATAAACAAATCTACCAAGAAAATTTTATTATCGTATTAAGTCGCCTACATAGCATATTCACAAAACAATTTAACTACTCGATCAATTAGCAAACACACCGTTTATGAAAATCTTTCATACACCATGGGAAATGAATTTTATGAGAGCATGTCCCAATTCCAGGCGGGTTGAGAAACTACAGAATACATCTTAATTCTTGGAAGCGAAATAATAATAAACTGACGACAAGCACTTCTTTTGATTACTCTGAGCTATTCAGGTATATTCATAACAACAGTCAAGGACTGGCGGTACCAGGCGGTAGATAATACATTTTATTGTGTCAGAGCTTCGGAAGCTTCTACTCTTTAATGCAATTGTGTAAAATTTGCATTTATTACTAGAACGGTATTTACTAGATAGTGTAAATAGGAAATATATATAATTTAATATAGATAACACTACTTTAACTCTCCTTTACTTCAAAGAATTATCAGTTATTACATTTCGAAGTTTACGATAATCACAGTAACACGATTATCATTCTCTAGAAACGTGGGTTATGTTTATTCGTCTTCTTCTTAAGCTGTTGTTTCCGTTGGGAGGTTGACATTAATTTTGAGTATATCGGTTTTATTTATCGTTGCTCTAAACAAGTGATTTGAATTGCAATGGTACCACTCTTAAGTTGCGCAGTCGTGATTGTGTGATTGTGGTATAAGTGCATAATTGACAGCGGCAAGCGAGATGGCTTGAGGGCGCTAGATGCGGCCTTCAAAGTTAACCTCAATAACCTCAACCTACTACGATTTAGGCTGCAGGATTGCACTAAAACTTTTACCGGACGATCGCTATGACAACGAGGTCGATCCACTTTTGCATACGGCTCTTAGACAGGTGGGGGCACCATGCGCCGAACGAATCGCCGCGTCCGTTTTCGAAGGCCTCGGTCGAAAATTTAAAAACTTCTATTGTTCTAATGTTCAGACCGACACGGCGTGCCAGCTATCCGTATTCTCGATACAATTGAAAACTTTCCGCATTTAGTATTTTCAAAAGAATAAGAGCTAGAGCAATGGGATTTACGCCGTCAGAATTAGCATCGCGACTACCTTCCGGGCAGGTAGAATCGATGGAATCGGCTTTGTAGGCCGCCGCTTGAGGGTGCAAAATTTGGTTACCTAGAGCGCTGTAACTCCGTAACTAAGAGACGTGCAAGGGCGGGTTTTTTGCTGTTGCATACAGAACTACGGCGCTTCTTGTATGTGGCAATCCGGTCGGAAACTTTAGGATTTAACCTCTAAGAACAAATTTTTGCAGGGTCGCGATCGGTTCCTTGCCGATCGGTTACTATGGCAACGGGGTCGGTACGCTTTTGCAGGTATGCTGGAGACCCATGGGGCGTATAATATATTTTAGAACCGACTCAATCTGGCCTGCCGTTTACGAGCGCCTCTGTCCCGATCCGAAATTCAAAAGTATACAACTACCGAAGTTGCGGCCGTTGGCGAGTCGGCGCTAACGATGGTCGTATAATTTTATTTATAAAAAAGATAGGTAGATATCTTATGATTTGAATGAAATAATCGTACAGTTTTTGCCCATACTATTGTCGTCGGCTAACGACAGTGCACGATGTAGCTCAAATAAGGGGATTTTACTTCTCAGAAGAAAATGTAATAGTAGCAGTTTTACCTGTTTGAAAACAATTACTACAGCTTGGCTTCTTCCCTAGCTTCTAGCGTCAAAGCGGAAGAAATCGTTTTACTTAAAATAGTAATGCAGAGGTTTCCGATTGATTAGTAAAATTTTCTCGGAAGGACATCTTTAAATGCATTCCTTGATCATGCACTTTCATTAGATGACGCCAATACTGATGAATAAAGATAACTTAATATGAAGCAAGACATGCGCCAAGACATTTGCCTCATCTCTTGGTATGGCATCAGTTGGCGTCTCATGAACAAGTGCTCTTCATCATCAACAGCCTTTCCGTCCCGTTGCTGGGCTTCGGCCTCTTCTCTGCCACGTGTTTCTCCTCAGCGCTAAGGTAGAAACACGGGGGACCTACAGTTTAACGTCGAATCCGAACGACAGAAATTCCAGAGATAGGTTTGAGCATTAAGATCCCACGGTTGCAAGTTGAATTGGGAAATTGCGTGTGGTAGGTTGCAGACAAGATTTTTATAAATCTGCATAGTTCTGCTTAGGTTTCGAACCCAGGCCAGAATCGACGTTTTATTCAGAAAGCGAGCCTTCTACCAACTAAGCTACCACCACACAAGTGCTCTTAGTCACGTAATAAATTTGAAACATATTAATACTTTTAATAGCTTACATCTACTGCGGAAATGTTTTTGTTTTCAATTTTTTACTATTGGCGGTAGTATTTCATTATTTAAATATTTACGCAAGTCTCTTATTAAACGTAGCAGTGTTAACAATTGCAATAATACTATGTAACGCTGATACTGTACCCCCAACACCGAAAACAACAATAACGATATTTACCTGTAAGACATATTCAATATCTTATCACATATAGAAAATCACAAGCACAAAAAAGACTAATACTAAACATTAGCTTATGATAATAGATGATACCTTGATGATGAAATGATATCCAATAATGCCAACTTTTAATCAAACTTACTATATCTTTTACACGAATAAAGAAGTTTCATACGTACTGTAGTGCGCATGGCACTATATTTATCAGGTCGCTTGTATGTTTTTGTTATTATTTACAAGTTACGATATTTCTCTGCTTTTGTATACACACAAATAAATTAGTCTCTCCATATTAGTAGTTTAATTCGAAGATGTTTGGTGTTAGGGTTTCCTAAAGGGCCTAGCATTATAGTACTTTTAAAACTTACTAAAATATTAATAACAAATAAGGAATGCACACTGACATCATTCTTTTATAGAGGAATTACATTAAATCCAATTCCGTACATTTCCACATACTTAATGCATCTATATCTGATTCTTACATCGAATACTCCATCACACTGTGTGTTCATATGTTCATACATAATGCATAACCTTCTAGCACATCTCATGTTTGAAGCAATTTCGTTTCACCATCCCCTAGCTGTCTATCACAGACGCCTGGCCAGTAGTTACTATACATCAAAATAGGTTCGCTGCCGTTGTCCACTTCAGGGATTCACTTGCAGAACGGCAACTGCTATGTGATATTTGATCATTGCACAATGCTAATGTATTGAATAACAGGCATATTGTCTTCAGTATTGAACAGCAGTACTATTGGGAATTTATGTTTATATATAGCGCCACTACAAACGAATTTTGTATTTAAATTCGCGGTCAAAGTTTCAGGAATTTTTCATAAAAGGCGCTGCAACAATTCTAAATAGCGGCAAGTTGCGTAAATATTTACAACCACTTTAAAGTCAATAGCGTACTCGCGCAGTCAACTCACATACACAGTTTCGTTTCAAACAAAAGTTTGGTACGTGATTTTTCTCGAGAGAATATATACAGTACGTCCCAGTTTAGAGGTCATTGTCAATTATCTGAACAAGTTGGTAAAATTGCTGTAATTTTTCATTAAAGAACCGGATTAACTATTATTTTAAATTCGAAAAAATAAGGTATTTGCCATGATCAGGGAGTAACAGCTATTTATTCATAAATTGTATTAGGACAACTATCATAAATCTGGTTACAAATTTTAAACTGTAAAAAATTTTGCATAAGCCGTCAATTTAGTAGCATAAGTAATCAACGTATGGAGCAAAAACATTAATAGAAAAAGTAAGCTCTTTAATGGAAAGTTCCAGTGAAGAGAAGAAACATTACAACTAAATATAAATTAGGCTGTACAGCAATAAATAAACAAAAAGCCAAAAATAGCTAGCCACTCTTATACAGGGTGGGCCAGATAAATTGTAACCGCTTAAAACGGGTTGATGCAATCCAACATACATGTATCACAGGAAGTGCATGTCTTATAGTATAGAAATGGATCATTACTTTCCGCTAAGTTGATATCTTACGTAGTAATTAACATTTTACTAATATTTATTTAACAAAAAAGCACTCATTGGGACAAGCGTTCTATAGTAAAAATTAAACGAGTGACAATCCCATTTCCTAATTCTGTTTAGAACCGATATGTTGACTCGAGCAAGTGTGGCAGGTGCAATTGATGACACACCTAAATTATTCTATTTGTCAAATCATACTCACTTATTACCGGAGTTTAGTATACCGTTTCTTTAATTATACCACAAAGGAAAAATCTACTGGATTAACATTGCAAACTTGCCGGTAGCCATGGATGCACAGCTTCTCTTCCAACTAAATTTTCTCTAAATACATTATTTAAGTAGGAGTAATTCCTAATAATCCAATTGCAGTGAGCAGAGCAGCCATCATATTGGTACCAAAATTTTGTGTACATTGCGTTCTACATCTTCCAACAACCCAGGTAAAGTGTTTTGTAGGAAATCCCTGTAACATTCTCCAGTTAAATTTCATGGAAAAATGGTGGTCCAATAATATTGTTCCCTACTATCTTACACTAAACGTGTACATAAAAAGACTCATTAATAACGGGAATTCTCTTGTGCGTAATAGTGCGACTCCGCCAATGTTTGACCGTTTTCCCTCATCGCTAGCAATACACAATTTAAAAAAATTGGATCTAAGAAGGGTTAATTGTGAAACAAATTGCGATTCTCATGCACTACCTCTAACAGTTCATTTTCCATGTTCGTAATCGTTCTCAACTTACATCTTCTACAATTAACAAATTTACATTAAAATAATTTCAAAGTGTTTTAGTATTTCTACGAACGGACGATGCCTTCTAGTTGGACAGCGCGTGATATGACATTTCAACGGCATTCACCAATAATAAGCAATCAATATGTTTTCTCGTTATTTGAAAATATCTCACTTGAAATATATGTAAAATATAAGCTTGATTTTATCGGTCGCAGCCTTTTTGTTCTAAGCACCGACCTGTTCTCTGCCACGTTCCTCTTTTCACGACTAAGGTAGAAACACGGTTTAGCGTCAAATCCGAAAGACAGAAATTCCAGGAAAGGATGTTTGCATTAAGACCCCACGATTGCCAAACGAGTTGGGGAATTGCGTGTGGTGGGTTGCTATACAATATAGTTCTAACTTCCGTGGTAGAGTTGGGATCGATCCCAAGCGGTAATAGACGTTTTGCTCAGAAACCGAACGCTCTGCTAACCAAGCCACCTGATCTACCGCTATAGCTCGACTTAGCATTGTTATAAATAGGCAACATTGAGCAATTTAATTAATATGGAGGAACTGTGATTTGGGCTGCTATGGTACATGTATGTTGGGTTGCGTCAATCACTTTTAGGGCGGTACAACTTAGCTGGCTCACTTTGTATTTATTACATTTTCGGAATATAGTCAAGATCCGCGTTAACTTAAATAGTTTATGCAAGTTTAAGTTCTTAATCGGTTAGAATTTACTTTTCTTTAGCTACAGGAAATCATTTTTTTACATAACATCATAGCTGTTTTCGCAAACTAAACTTATAAATTTAATTCCAATGAAACACTGACAGTTCTGTAGAAACATTTAAAATTTTAGTGAAAAATGAAAACTATCAGTTACTCTCATTTTTAATATTCTGGAATTCGACTATTTCCGGATTGTAAACACGATTCTGTGGATGCACTATTTCACTAGTGATCCTAGTGACTGTAAAATCCAAAGATTGCAGTTTTCATGGAGTTCATTCTGCTTCTGCTTACTGTGATTTGAAATTTTCTGCGCTTTTAAGTTTTTATTTTTTACATATAAGTATATGTTGCATGTTAATATATTTCATAATAGTACGAAGGTACCTCTAAGTTTCAGGAATATTAGAAAACCAAAAATGAAGACACATTTTCACGCTTCTTATACTAACATAATTAGTTTTCTTTAAGAGGTTTCCACTACAACTCATACAAGCTTGCCAGTCGATAGTTTAAATTATCGTACTATAAAGATGCACTTAACTATGCCGCTTTTTAGATATACCATATTACTGTTTATTTCCGCCAAACTCTTTTGCAGATTGTTAAAACGAAGTGTAATAAGGTAAAATGATTCTAAATTATTATTAAATTGTCTTTGCTAATATAACATTTTTCTATTGATTTTCAAATGATACTTCATGCAAAAACTCTGAGAAAATTCTATTCAGTAGTAATAACCTTTTTTTGATTAGTTTCAGAAAAAAAATAAGAAATAAAACTCAAAAGGTCCTGGGCCAATTATTGCATTTAAATTTAAAAATATTAGATTGTATGTTTAATATGATTTCCATTATTCCCTAGACAGTAGTAAAGTCTATCAAATTCTCTCTAAACATTTTGAAGGGTTTGTAGCTCAGCATTCCTGAAATTTTCGTTGTCGCAGTTGTGCTATGATCTGTAGCTAAGTTTGTAGACAACGGATTTTAAGTGACTCCCTAAAAAGAAGAGTAATGGGGTAAACTCCGGAGATGTTGGAGGACATTCTATTAGTCCTCTCTCATCAATTTCCAACAAGATGGGACACCTCCTCACTATGCAATTCGTGTAACAGTATAGCTAGACCAACATTATCCAAGACAATGGATTGGTAGAAGAGGACCAATAGAATGGCAGATGTGACCCCATGAGACTTTATTATTGCCTAGAAAATAATGGAACTCATTTTGAACATTTAATCTAATATTCTTATATTTTAATTACAATAATTGATTCAAAATCTTCTGAGTTTAATTTTTTTTCTTTTCCGGAACGAGTCGGGAAAAAGGTTGCTACTACTGACTAGCATTTTGTAAGAGCTTTTCAATGGGGTGTCAGACGGCGGGTGTTTCCATTCGAAAAATGTTTTGGAGCACCTAGAGCCTAAGGAGATGAATGGGGAAGGTTTCCCTTCTGAGTCATTATGATTTCCCTCCATGGTGTAGAAACGTTTTCTAGAAAAGTACAATATCTACTTAGTACTCTATAATACTTCCAGAGAAATAACTCATGGTATATTTTTCAATAGACACCCTGTACATCCATTACAGAAACAGTAATTATAAAGAAAGAATATAAATTTAAAATGTTTCCTTAAATATTCTTTATTTTCCTACAGAATTCCACGCAGAAAGTTTCAATATTGACTATATAAAACAACCTTTAGCAGTAGTTTCATTATGCATGTATCGAAATATATACCATCTACACCAATTGTATTTCGTTGAATTTGAGTCCCGAGTGGCATATGTGTGATGGATGCCCATACACTATTATTTATAACCCCATTATGAGACCGCCCTCTTCCAAATATGTTTATGTTCTTGGCACCTTCTGTAAACTTAATACATGTAGCATACAAGATATCTAAGGAGCAGAATAACATATTATAGCTCTTATTGTGATACACGTGCTATATGTTTTACAAGCATTGTACTGCAGACATAAAATAATGTATTATTTGATATGATTAACCCCATGATTTTCTAAAGTAAGTAGATATTAATTAAGGATTAAAAAGCCTGTCATGTTTCAAGGTAACAATACATTTCCATATTTTCTTATTCATTCATATGCATACCCTAAAAATTTACAATATTAATGAAAATCTGTCGTATACATATGACCGAGAAACAAAGAAGATGAGGTGTAACAAGAATAGTTAAATTAAAATGCAAATAACTCCAACACTGAATGGCATTTTTATACAGCACACCAAATGTAAGAACAAATTTTACTAAGCCCAACATTCTGTCGGCACTGCAATTCCAGAAACTAGTGGTTCTTGCGGGAACTTTGTCAAATTTCCATAATCTCACTTTGGAGTTTCAATAAATTGCTTTGAAGGATACGTAGTAAAAGAAAGTAATACGCCGCAATTCTACAAATATTTCTGCAGAAAGCTGAGATACCGTGCACCCATAAAATGAATTCGAATTACCATAAAGCGACTTGCGTTGATCCCACCTCAAGCGCCAGGATCAACTCGTATCGAATTTCGTACTTCCGTATAAATGATTATATTTACATTCCAGAGGCGACGCATTTATTTATTTTTTGAAGTAGAGACCCTCGTCAACCATAAACTAAAACTTTAATACGGTGTCAAGGGCTGAATTCGAAATTAACGCCCAATGGCTTAATACCACCTACCAGGCCATAATTTCTAAGCTACGGTATTAATGTATTCTTTAGAATTTGCTAGAGTTGTGATTACCTTGGTTTATTGGTACCAAAATTGCGAATTTTATTTGCCGTGTAGACATCGCTCACAAATGTGTAAAAATGTAGCAAGGTAACGGAGACTCGCTCCGCTTTCATTGTAGGTAACTCAGTAAATAATTCAATAGCAACAGATTATTTAGATCGTCGTCGTTGATATACCTACAACTTTTCAATTCCTGTTTGTATACTATTCTGAATCGGAGGTTAAAGCGTTTAGCTCAATTCCCGATACACAATCACCTAGGGAAATTATTCTCCATAAGCCACGAACGAGTCTCTGAAGTGTTTCCATTTTATTTCATAAACACAAAAACGTCAACACATAATCGAGCAGCAAATATCGTGATAGTTGTATCGGTTGCTTAAATCTTTTATTATAACCGATGCAAACACGATACGCAAGTAAACAAAACAATTAGTCATGTTCTTATGATCTTTTATAAGAAAATATAGTGATAACTCATCTTCATAACCATCACGCAATACCTAGATAGTTGTGAAAATCTGACACAGTAGTTAAGCGTTCTTACCATATAAAAGGTACTTCTTTAACATACCCCATGATTCCGATTTATGATGAAAACATCAGGAGTTTGCATTTCATAAAGTTAGACCTCAAAGTAAGAACCTGTAACTTCACTGCGATATATCTATAATGGTTAGATCTATTTTTTTCAAAAATTACATATGCTATATTTAGGTATTTTTACAATAGCAGTAGTGGATGGATAACCTTTCACATTTCACATAAAGGGTGTAACTGTAACTTCTAATACAAATTGTAATGCAGTTGTGGACAAAATTAAGTGTACACTAGAAAACATTAAATAGGCGTCCTAAAAATTCAATGTAATTTAGATATTCAGATGTCATAATTGGCTTTTATAACATTATTTCGTTAGTATTGCAGGAATAGATATATAACAGCAATACAGTGTTTGCTGTAGTTAAGAACGTCAACAACACAGAGTTATTTCTATTTACAGACACGTGGTTTAAAAAGTGTAAAACTTACGTTAAAGTTAGTGAGTTGTCCGCAACCTTACCTAAAATATGCGCAAGAATTCTTTTATTAGTGAATCTGTCGTTCAAGGAGCAGCTGCGCTCCATAAAGTTGTTGTTGGTTTTAGCGAAAAAGGAGAATATGTAGAATTACAAGCTCAAGAAAGAGTATTATAACATATCAGGAATTAATAAATTATATCCTTTTGCCTACTAAATATAATGTGTCATTAAAGAATGTAAGCTGAAGTTCATTCAAGTTGATTGCTAAATAAGCTGCAACCGTGTGGATGCTTACAGGGTTGCATAAATAATATTGTTCTCGAGATCATCCAGAGTAGCAAAAAAGCCAGTGGGTACAGTTTTATTTACTAATGAATCCTGATCACGCATTTCTAATATTATAATATTCTTCCTGTTTTCCGCAGTTGCTTTCGAAATTCGGTGCATTATATACGATGATGTAGAGTAGCTTACATACATACTCAATACAATAGCTCTAGGTAAATACAATTATTGTACATAATACACAACGGATTGCCAATAATTTTAGTACGGTTATCATTTTTATGTCCCTCACGTGGCAGCTGCGATAATAACGAGTGTATGAAAGTGCTATCCACAGTGTAAATGTTATGTAAACCGCAATGATCATCAATGAGGCCAATTAGGTGGAGAAGTTACACCCACTCCTGCATCGCTAGCAATTTATTAATTGCTTATTCCGGTGATCTATTTTTGTAAGCATTTTCATTTATACTATATTAGGTTGAATTAGTTATCTTTTATAAGGCATTGCTTAATAATCACTTATCATGAAGTTGCTTCAGTTTTTCCTGATAGTCCGTAATTTTATTTGGATAAATAAAATACATTAGCCGGCCTCGGTGGTCTAGTGGTTAGCGCGTTTGCCTTTAGATCCGAGGGACGCAGGATCGAACCTGGCTGAGGTGGGCGAGATTTTTCTAGCGGGGAAAAATCTGAAAATGCGCCTTCTGTCGGATAAGAAGTAAAGCCGTAGGTCCCGTGCCACTACGATGTGTGACACGTTAAAAATCACTACTGGAGTTGGAATTACCCCAGATAGGCAAAATTCTTAGTTAGGGTGTACAATAAGCTGATGGCTGCAGTGCTTAGAGATGCTTGGAAAACCGCGTCCTAGATCTCGATCTTTCAAATCAATCAATCAAATAAAATACATTACATTCTATTCAAAGGGGAGTACTACACGGGCCTAGAAAATCAAAACTAAGTATAATCTTCTACATAGATAATCTATTAACTACGTTTCTGAAACGCGCCCTGCAGCTAATGTGAAAGACAACATTTTTAGTCTACTACCTAGGGTTCTCAGACGTGCCGGAAAACCAGGATTGTCACGGTTTTGAGACCTAGTCCCGGTGTCCTGAGACAGTCTCTCGTGACGTGTACATGTCCCGGACTTTAATATTTTAAAAATGTATTAAGCCAGTCAGGCGTACAAGTCGGCGTCATTACGTGAGCGATTTTAAATCTGCCTGATTATATTAAAATAATTTATGTATTTTATTATATCAAAATAATTTATATTTATTTCTCTTCTGAATTATATGTTGGTTATGTAAATATACAGCTAATTATTTTTATTTTATTGATAAACTATATAATAATAATAATTATAATAAAAACATTCCTAATTAAGCAGGTCATCCTGACCCGATTTACTCTGTCTACAATCAGGATTTTTTAATATGAATATTAAATTAGTCGTACCATTAGTTCTGTGTGCATAATGTTCTGAAAGGACGTAGTTTGTAATAAGATGATAAAGTTTTATACTTAAATCCAAATATATGGTAATCATCAGTTGAACAGAATAATGCCAAGACTCTGTTACCAATTTTTTTTATCATATATTATACGTATTAACTTTTACATTGGATGTGGTTCAACGTTCAGTGCCCTAAGCACCGTGTTAGAAACGAATATAATGGTTTGTCGATGTAAATAGTTGCATTTAATTTTTCCTCTTACGATAAAGCTAAGAAAAATATATGAGAACAGTCATAATAGCGTTCGTCTTACAAACACCCAAGTATGAAAAGCCCCTAACCATGTTTTTTATATTAAATTCTTAAGCCTCTATACCTTATTTGAATAAAATTGGTTGAACGATTTGAGGTATTTTTTCAATCAAACGAATAAACTCGGTATGCTACCCTTAGACCATCTTAGAGGTCTTATAAATCAAAATATCTCTAACTAACAATACACGGGATTATTTCTTATTCACATTATCAATTTTTAAAACTTCCCGTATTAGTAAAACCGAATCACCTGATATTTATTATAAAGTTCCCAGTTTACAAAAGATACGAACGCATTCCTAACTCCAAAAACAGAACATTCTCCAGTAAAATCTTAGACTTCAAACAACAAACGAAAAAATGTCATGCAATTATCGAAATTCTCATCAAAGTCTACGTGCTTGTCATAGTTGCTAGGAATTTAATTTCTGATAGCGAAAACAGTGCTACCTTATTCGTTTAAACGCTGTTTACATAAAAATTTCATTTCGCAACCGTGGAAGATTTCCATAAAGATTTACTCCCAATTTCAACTTCATTAAGCAGGTATTTGTTCTTCAATATTAACTCTGAGCCACACCGGTGTCGTCCTGAAGTTTTTCTGTACGAAATGTTTCTATTTCTGTTTAAGATTCTGCGCAAACTCAAACGAGCCTTCACGTAGTAACCATTTGAATTATAAAAATGTGGGGATCACTTGTACACTTCTCCTTAAATTCGGTCATATCGTAATTAAAGAATAGTAATGACACTCTACCAATTGTAGCAATTTGTATTTTGAAATTATAAAATTGATCCTAATTATTCGTGCACTCTAGATTCTGCTAACTGAGCTCTTTGTGATGTCAATATTATTATACATGCAATATTAGCAACAGATACTACGATTGCTCCATGCACGCAATAAAGAAATAATGTCACAGTCTTTAAAATGGACAATTTAATTACGAATGTTGAAATCCAGACATAATTTATCCAGTAATGCAGTCTAGTGCCAACAATATTGACATGTGGTCAGACGCTACATACTATACGGGTATTCCATTTGTCAGATCCTGAGGTATTATCAACGATTTATTGAATGCATAGTTGATTGCAAGGCTTTTCCTGTTACCTTGGATCTATATGTCTCACAGCCCCTCTGTGATTTCTAATATTTCGTCGGGTTACTGCAAAAACCTGATAAGTCACATTTTGTCATTCTTGGCAAAATGCAATTGAAAATTCAGGCTTCCGTATAAAAAACTGAACATATTTTATAATTTTATTTTATAATATAAATTAAACTAGGAATGCAACTAAACAGATTATACTAATTTTATGCTCGTTTTTAAAAGTTTAACAATAATAATACATTTTTTATAATTTTTAACTGGACTTAACTTCTTTTTGCTGAAACAAAACTACAATAAACCAATACTAAAATACTAAAAGTGTTAAGTCGTATCCAGTTCAAACTGCTTCAGTTATTTCCTCCGACTCAGAAGAATCTTCCTCGGAGTCTTCAGACACAGAGTCATCTGCTCCTGGTGCAGGGACGGCGTCTTTAATGTTAGCAGAAGTCGGCAACGATTTGTACCAGCTGTGGAATTCTTCAGGAATAGTGTTTTTTTGCAGAGTTTTAATAGGTCCTTTTTTTTCTTTATGCTGATAGGCCGTAACTTCCTGTACAATTGTTTTGGTACTAAATTTGCACAATTTAATTGACGTCCTTTGCCAAAAATACGCATTTCTTTATAATCTGAAGTGTGATCATAGCGGTATTCCAATACACCTGGTTTAAGTTTTTGATATCTGAAACATTTTACTTTCAACCAATTCAAGGTTTCACCATCAACATTTTTTTTTCTATTTTTCATAATCAATTTTGAGATATCAGCCAAATCTAAATAAGTGGACGCGACTGCCTCCCTGGACTTTCCCATACTGGAAACTGTTCATATCATCTTTATTCAACAGTAGAGTTATTTTCCTCAAAACGGTTGTTCAAGTGCTATCCTAAAACCTTGCCTCGTAACGAACAGACTTAC
>JABXWE010008522.1:0-15923 GCA_014611495.1 Limonius californicus | reverse complement strand
ACAATAAAGGCATAAAATCATGAAAATCATAATCTAAATTTTACAATACAATTAAATATGCAAGAAAACATCCTTCCCAAATACTAATAATAATATGAATACCAAAAACAAGGTTCCAACCTTCAAAATTAATAATTTCCACTAATTTTTAATATTAGTTAATAAATAATCTACTTCAACAAAACAAAAGTGCTTTAACACCTTCCTCAAACAACATATAAACTATTTGCAACAATATTAATACCATAAAATACAAATACAACTTGTCACACAAATATTTACAAAATATAAATCGACAATAATCAAGTTTTTTATGTTCTAGGGCTCCCTTATTTGCCCACAGTAATCAAATTTACGTCCTACGTCTCACTACTATGTTCTAACTTCATTCTCTACGGAATGTTCACTCACAAGATTAATTTCAAACCAAAAGTAGCACTACGCAGCACTTTCCGAAGATCGTACAAGACCTTATTCTCTTATTAGGTATTCAATTATCAATTTTAATTAATGCAATCTTTTAAATAACCTTTCTTACATGATAATGAAACTAATTATAAACAATTTCAGGTAAAAACAATCTTCCAATCATCAAAGTAGTATCCTTATATACATACGTAAGGTATTACGAAACCAAAAATCACCTCATATTTGGGTTATCTCATAAGATTAATATAGTTTAAGTATAGTTTATAATAATAATATTATATAGGGTAAATAACACAGAAATATATATACATGAAACAAAAGAGACAAGGAAATGTTAATAATTTTAATTTTAAATATAACATCCATCTATATCGACGCACACTTCATCTGTCCGGAAGTTGGTTTATTACCTTCAGAACAACATTCCTTTGGCTGACTAGAGAAGTGGTCATCGACGGTCTGTTTCAATTCGTTACCTGAGTAAAATCTTGGTCCTCTTAAATATTTCTTCAGTTTTCTAAACAGATAAAAATCAGATGGTACCATATCTGGGCTGTAATATCCTGAAAACCACATTCTGCTAAAACAAGCACGTCCTGTCGAGCTTTATGAACTCGTGCATTGTCATGCAAACGCAAGATGTTTTTCTCATGCAAATGTTGACGTTAGTCACAAATGGTGTTTCTTGGATTTTTTAGAGTATTGGCATAAGTTTCTCCATTAAGTATAGTCGCTCTTGGCATATCAACAATATTCCCTCCACGTCCCAGAAAATGGTGGTCATTAACTTCCCAGCAAATAGTTGGGTTCGGCATTTCTTGGCAGGTGGTGAACCCACGGGCCCATTACATGGATTCTTGTTTCGTCTCAAGATCCAGGATCCCAGTAATGAATCCAAATTTCGTCACCAGTCTCCATTCGTGATACAAACTCGGAAACTCTCTAAAGTTGGCAACTGTGAGTTGCAAATTTGTTGGCGGTGCAATTTTTGTTCCAGAGTCAGCAATCTTGGAACTCAACAAGGTGACACCTACTTAAGCCTAATTTATCATGTAAATGGTAATGACGCTTTCCTCAGAAATTCCGCATTCTGAAGATATAGTGGCAACTTTCTAACGTCGAGCCTTGAACACCATGCCCTCAACTTTCTGGAACATTTCTTCAGTAGTCGCATCTAAGGGTCTGTCCAATCTTGAGTCACCTTCAACCGATGCCCGTCCTGAACAAACGTGTTTACGCCAAAATTTGACCTTCTAATAAGCCGGAGCTTCTTCTGCGTAGAGCGCCGTCGCCCCTTCATAGATAGTTTTGTGCCCGTTCCCTTCTTTTGTCAAGAATTTGATCACACTTAGGCGTTCAGGTTTTACGACATTCATTTATAATACAACTGAACAAAATATTTTTGCAACGGGAACAGATGTGAACAAAATTGCATATACAACTGTCAAAATCTGCTGAAAATAGAATATTAATAATAGGCCACTTAGCGATTGTTTTCATAGCATGGTTCCCCTCGCATATACTGTAATAGAAGCACATATATTTTCTTCGCCAATATTGCAGAACGTTTTTCTTAAAATCCGTTAGCCATGCAAAGCAAAAATAAAAATTGATTAATACTAATAATAATAATAGCTATTAAATAATACAAAAAGTATGCTGTTTGCATAACCACAACGAACGAATTGATACGATAGTGTAAGCGTAATCCGAAAATGTTACTACCCCTTTCAGATACCGAACAATAACGTATTTTAGCATTTTTTATACAGCCCAAATCAATACGTCTCTTGCCTGCAGATATTTACTGCAATGTAGTTAGCCAGCGTCTAAACTGACCAACGAGTACAAATGCCAACTGGAAAGCCTCCGAATAAAACCTACAGCATCAATCAAATTCGATTTTATTGTACCAGTATTTTATGTATTCTATCAGTTTCCTATCGTCTGAATTATTAATATTAATTTAGAAACTTGTATTGTAATATGTATTATCAATTTCCGTACATTCAACTTACCAACATTCATTTGTAAACGATTCCCATGTAACAGCTCATGCACTACATAAAATAGTCACCGGTTTTTTTCTTTCCCGTGCAAGTATGGAAATGTATTGTGATCGCGATAATATTGATATTAAGGAACTACGCATTTTCAACTTCGAAGAATCCAAAAATGTGTTTCTTTTAAATGTCCGTACATGTATGTGTATATGTGCGTGAATGTATATGAGTGTTTGCGCGTGAGTATGTGTATGTGATTTTGGAAATCTTGAAGGAAATCCATAAAAAGCTTTTTCTAGATATAATGAACCACAATAATGAGTGAACTAATCATTTTTGACTCCCTGCTTGTATATCCCTATGCACCAGTCATCTTCGTTTATTGGCATTTTGATAATAAACTCTTCATATCTCTGTTCCATAAATAAAATCCAGCGTTTTGCCGTTTCTTTTCAAATTCAGACCATACGATCGTAGGTATCACATTCATTATTGTAAAGCCTGCCGTTACCTATTTTCTAAAATCTAAACAATTGGGATTAGCACTTCTACTTTTAAACGTTATTCAAACAAATCTGTTTCACACACAAAAGCATAACCTAAAATTGTAGATGAAGCAGTTTAGTGAATTTTTTACTACACCTGTAAATGCAACCAATTCACTTCGCCAAGTTTCCACATTAAATGAAATTTCACCGGATACAATTCAAAAAGTGGTAAATACCATGAAATTCTTTTTTAGAGAAATCTTTATAGCGGTAAAATAATGTGCCTACATAGTATTGTGAATGCAGTTGTTGTGCTCTATTCAATCAATCAATCAAGAAAATTGCCACTAGAGAAACAAAGGAGCAGCTTACTGAAGATTTTTTTATAAAACATAATGAATTTCATTTTTATTAAGCTCCCCATACTAGCAAATATTTTATTGGGGGGTTTCTGGTGACCTTCTCTAAAATACGATTATATTTTGTATTTTTAACTAATTGTAGAACGCATACGGTATTCCATCAATAAATGTTATTGCGTTTGCGCTCAAAAAACCTTTAACAATAATTTAAAAGTGCATATAAATAGGTTTATTCTAACGAAACTATTTAGTATAAAACACATAATCCTGTATAATTTTTGTCAAATAATTGTGGGAAATGTAACTTTATTCAGACTACTGCTGAAATCTCGCAAACCGCGGGAATAGAAAATCTTTCAAATTACAGAGAAGTTCTTCACTCTGGGAACCAGTTTATAACCACCTTCAAAAGTTTACAATCGCAGCTTACACAATATAATCAATAAGAAAAATTTCATAATATTTTCATATGCCCTTTTTTATTTGTCACTTGAACATCATCTTTACGATGTCATTAGATGGATTCTTATTTGCGTACAAAAAATTTATAATATTTGGAAAATTTCGTTTATTGTTAGCGGAAATCTTTGTTAGACTTATAATTGTTTATAATTGTTCTGTTTTTTTTCCTTATTAGGGCGTTAATTAGATTTACATTTTTGAAACTATGCCAAAATTAAGTATTTTTACTGAAAAATGGGGATAGGATATTTACCTACTGTAAAATTCACTCTTAGGCGTAGCTGTCATTTTACCTTTTTCGTCTTTAAAGTTGTGAATTTGTACTGATTTTCTGAACTTTTTTATCACACAGATGTAACTAAATACATGCTTCAAATGATAGTAAATTTTGTACCCCGTGAGGGAGCAGATGCATTTTGGAGGTCGCGTTTTTTAATTTTTCAGAATAAATAAAATTTTCACATAAAATTACAGAGTAGTTTATAGGAACGGTACGATTTGCCGCGCATTATTCGCCAACTATCACTTCGCTGAGAACGTTTTGCCGAGAACGCTTCGCCGCCAAGCACAATTCGCAGCGGCACAATTCGCCATAACACGATTCGCCGCCTAAGATGGAATCTACATTTTCTATTTTAGCAACATTTTACGACGTGCTCTAAAGTAATGATTCACTTCACTTGCCGGCTCAAAAATCCCCTAGAAGAATATGAATTGCTACTGTTATTTGATTTTTATAATTTTATGAAATACAATACTGTTAAACAGAAATACAATCAAATTTAGCTTTAAATATTTCAGTTTGAATCTGATATTTGTAATAGAACTGTCCAAAATTAATTCATTAAATTCAACAAACAACATTTTCAATAATTCTTATAACAACATACAGTCTATTTTTCCAAAGGCTGTTACGAGCCAAACTAGCTATTTCGTCAACCCGCAACAAGGAAGGTGGAAAAGGCCTTCGGCTAAACTCAGAGGAGTAAAGGTGGTTCACGAGAAACGCTTACGGGAGGGAAATCGTACGTAGTTGTGTGCAGAGTAGGTCAAAATTAGCGTGCTCCACCTTCCAAATCACAGCTGATTGCATGTTCTCGTGGAAGGCCGAGAAGCCAGCAGCATACGGGAATGGGACTCACCTTTATTGTGCCTCCTCCTATATATAACTCTTACAAAAATCATGCATAATATAATAAAAATACACAGGAATAAAAGATATGGTGAATTTTAAAACAAGTATTGCTCTATTGTTTGAGATTGGTGACACGTAATACAAAAAAAAATACATTCAAAATGGTAATAATTATGGTTTAACACAAGTGTAGTTGGAACGTTCGAACAAGGGGCCGCTGCCCCTGGCTTACGGTAGTTACTTTACTAACCACAGATCTGCGCAACCAGTGACGTTCGAGTTTACAAAATTACAATTTACAATTAACAAATAATGGCAACAGGCGACTGAAGGTCGCTTTGCGTGCATCCAGAAAATGTTCAGCACTTTAATCCAATAAAATGAAACCGGAAACAAGTTTCACAATACAATTAACAACTTGTTTTACCTTAATTTTTTTCGGTTGAGAGTAGAGAGTGGCACAATTGGGCTGTTCTTAGCTTCTTCGGGAAGCAGGAAAAATTCGCAGGCACGCCCCTGAACACTGGATCACAATTGAGACAACGTTACGGACCAAGACTTTCTTCGAAGAGAAAAAGAAGAGGGGAACTTCAGGGGCCAATATCTCCGCCGTACGGGATTATCATTTGCAACGGCTTAGTGGAGGAATACACGGGGTTGGAAGCTTTTAATCCGGCACAAGTCCAGAAAACAATTTCACTGAATTGTCTTCACAAAGAACTGACACTCTGCTAATATTTTTAATCCGACACAAGTCGAAGATTCTTTTGCCCGAGGAAAGACACAACACGATATAATAATTTAACAGAGGTACTTTCATACAATTGCGATTTCAAAAACCACGTGTGTTCACTCCCAGCAGCTAGCGCTCACTTTTGCCTTGTCATGAGATCGGCGCCAAGGTTTTAACAGGCAACCAGGTCGAGCGAAGGTGTTAAATCGACTGATTAGAAAACGCAACGCGAATCTCCAGCGGCTAGAAGATTTCACCATATAACGAAATATGGCGCAAGAATTCCAGAACAATTAACACGTGGAACTTCCTCACGGGCAGGAAATTCTCAGCAAACAGAGGATTCTAAGAACTGTTTTCCATCGGCATATCCAGACTAAACATGCCTAACAGCGTTCCTTAAGTTTCGGAAAAATGACTTCCCATGAATAAATCTTTAAACATAATTAAATAGTAATCGACTACGGAGCAATTGCAATGAGACTTTAATTCAGATGAAGCGGCAAAATCAAACGAACTTAACACGGCGAATAGTGCCGATGCGAATCGTATCTAGCGACGATTCGTATTGTCGGCGAAACGTAACGCGGCGAATGGTGAATTGTACCCAACCTGTGTTCCATTAATAAAAATGCGAATGCAAAGTATACTGAGTACTAGGAACTCCTAGAAACGAAGCGAGGAATTCCAAACTAAAGGAGTCTACGTTACTTAAGTGAAAGGGAAATCAAAAAATCTAATTTCGCGTCCATTTAATATATCGATTTACTCTTCCACATTTACTCTATAATTCTGGAAAGAAATTCTTTAAAATGAAAAATATTTTGTTTACGCGAATTTAGTGAATATAGCAACCTTATCTTTATCTTATCTTATGTTGTTATTCAGATGCTGTGGGTCGATTACTTTAAAGCAGCCTGTATATTTAGAAGTAATAAACTATATATATAATAAATTATAAACTATACATTTTCATATTCATTTACAGCTCCATACCCACAAAAACCATCTATACATTTTTTATAATTATATGTGAAGGAATTGCATTTATCTAAAGTATAAATTTTGCCACTACTGTAATTTTACCAATCTCTCCCTAAAGATAATATTTAATATCTGAATTCTAGTAGCAAATGAGTTAATTTTATCTGGGAGCTCGTTTACTTAAATCGATTAACTCGCAAGTACTTATGAGATTGATATAGTATTTAGTTCCGGGTCAAGCCCGAACCCAATCTCAAATGTTAAGTTCTTGTCCAAAACTCATTGTAAGCAAACCGGAGTAGCAGCTAGCCACTTATATTAGTTTATATAACTGTCATGAAGGAGAGACAACGCTTCATCATGGTCACTGGTGATTGATGATGGCTACTTGCTATTCTCCAGTGCCATCACGAAATCTAATCAATTTTGATTATTTGTGTTAAAAATGATTACAAAAATTACAGAGTCGTGGAACGAATTTAATTCCATCGCAGTTTTTATGAGTTTCACTTTATACGTTCTCCGCAAATACAACCATTAAGCCTGTTTACGTTAAGGAGTTATTACATATTATTTTCAATGAATGCGAACGTCATGACGTTGAATTATAGTGCTAAATAATTTCAATCAGACGCCGGATATTCCCGGTGAAGTTGTTAGAATGTTCATGCTATTTAAAAGTTGCTACAGCGATACTTAACTAGTTAGTTATACAGACTTCTCTTCCCAATGCGCTTTGTTTTGGACAAATAATCCATCCCCTAGTACCGGAAATATCCCCTAGAGCTTCAGGTGAATCTCCGGAAGTGGTTAATCCATTATGTATGTTGCTGAAAGCATCGGATTTTGTATGGAAATCATTTTGTAACTTATGAATAGGCGGATCGCTAAGTTTTACCTACAGTTCTATTTGTGCACTACCGTTAAAGATTGATGGAGACGAGGCGGATGTTTTCGGAGAACAGCGACTGACTGTCTACTTGTTCCTAATAGTTTGAACAAACTTTACTCTTCGTCGTCACGTTTATATGTCGCTACAAACCGACGCATTGGTCAACAAAAATTACAGGCAGAACAACAGATCAATGGCGTATATTGGATCTGGTAACTAGGATAGTTTTATCACAGACAAGCTTGTTGCATTTAGCACAGGAGTATATAAATAATTTCAGTTACTAAAAGCATTCGTTGAAATGGGAAATTGTAAATGCAATATGCCATAGTACGAATAATTAAATATATTTAAATTACATGATCTTGTTAACCATAACAACTTTTCATACACGCTGGCATTAAAATCAGCTCCGCTACTGGATACCGGTACTATTCCCTGCTGAGTGTTTTTCCTCAAGAAAAATTATAACACAAGGATGTTACAGATGCATCTTGAATCCGAATGATAAACATAACAGTCAACGTTTATGCATTTATACCTCAGTGCCACAACCGGACACTGATTCTGATTTGCATGCAGATATACAGCACGAAATATTTAATTTGTTACTTCTGCAGTGTCTAGTAGTGATGGGCGTATCGCGAATGAAATAATCAATTATGCATATATCTCGAGATATCTCGAGATGCGAGTAATTCATTCGGATGATAAAAACTACTCGAATACGTTCGTAACGACGCGCGCATTTCGAATGCAATAATTCGAAATATTCGATTATGCATGCATCTCCGAGATTCGAGTAATTCATTATTCGACTGATAAAAACTTCTCAAATACGTTCGTAGCGACACGCGTATCTCGAATGAAATCATTCGAAATATTCGATTACGCATGCCTCTCCGAGATGCGAGTAATTCATTCTAATGATAAGAACTTCTCGAATACGTTCGTAGCGACTCGCGCAGCTCAAATGGTATAATTCGAAATATTCGATTATGCATGCATCTCCAAGATGCTAATAATTCTTTCGAATGATAAAAACTTATCCAATACGTTCGTAGTTACGCGCGCATCTCTAATGAAATAATTCGAAATATTAGATTATGCACTCATCTCCAAGATGCTAACAATTCATTCGAATGATAAAAACTTCTACAATACATTCGTAGCGACTCGCGGATCTCGAATGAAATAATTCGAAAGATTCAATTATGCGTGCACCACCGAGATCTTAATAATTCATTCGAATGATAAAAGCTGTGTCTGTCGGTATATAATTTGAGTAGTATTCGAATGAATGTGTAATTCGAGAAGATACTAAAAGATTAACTAGAAAGTAACACATTTATTTGACTTGTCTTGTGTGATGGGGTCGCATATCCAACTGAGTTAGCAGAATAAATTTTTATAGTTTCGAACCGGTCAGGCTTAAGTTACGATTATATATTTTTACTTTTCCATACGTAAATTCAAAAATATTAATTGTAAAATTTTTTAGATTGATTATTATTCAATTAAATATATTATTATCATAAACTAGATAAATAAATCAAACAATTTCAGCAAATCAAGTCACTGTTTATCAAATCAAAATATCAAATAACCCAAATTTTTTATCTTAATTAGTTACGATCATTTGTAATCTGCTCGGATTTATATATTACCTTCCCGTTTAAAAAATTTAGTGGCTAAATTGGTAGTCACGATCACGCTTATGAAAATATAATCTATTAATCAATTATAATAAAATAATTAGGAATATCGATAATATTTAATAACTTATAATATAAGAGGGAAAACCATGAAACGGATTTATAATCAGGTTAATCTAACAATATGATGAAATTTATATAAACACAGAACAGAATCCAGTTGAACGAAGAAAAATCAATTCGAAACAAGAGTGGGAGTGCCAGAAGTCATCATTCGAAAGGCAGCATGCGAGACGTTTCTCGCATTCCCGAAACGCGCGCAAATTGTTTGTTTAATAAATATCTCCATTATTCAAATCATTCGAATACTAATCATTGGACTATTTAAATCATTCGATTATTTATATCATTCGATTATGCCCATCACTAGTGTTTAGGTTTCAAACCTAAACGTCGTTTTAAAATGGTTGCTTAGAAAGCGACCGGTTTACCAAGTGTTCTGCCAACCAGCCTCACAATAAAAAAACTAGAGAACAACAATGCCATTAGGAAAATTCCAATAGTAATAGCAGTTATACTGTGAACCATCTGAAATTTCTTTTCACTTTTTTCGTTTTTTAAGTGTTTCATTTATAGCTGAAGATGCCAGTTTGTTGCTGGCTTGTCTAATGTTCTTCACAATAATTCACAATATACCATACAGAACGTATCTATCTAAAAGACTTCGATTTGAAATACAAAGATGTAACATATTACAGTAGTATTATAATACCCACACAGTTCGCTCTGCCGTCATGTCAAAAAGATAAGAAGTTATAGCGACAGGCTACTTCACTTAGAAACTATGTTGATATTTCATTCAATGATTGGTGTTGTTAAAAAACAAAGTCTAAACGACAAGTTTATGCTGATTGCCTATAATTTAACTTGAATAGCAAATAAGGCGGCCGTGGGCTAGAGGTTAGCGCGTTAGACTTCTACACCGAAGGTCCTGGGTTCAATTCCCAGTACCGTAACATCGGATTTTTAACAACCGTTCTTCCTCGCAAGGCAAAGGCAAACCAGCGAGGTATTCTACCTAGTATATCTTCTCTGGAATAGAAGTGTTTACACTTCTCGTGGTTCGGAGCCCATGTTAGTAGGTCCTCTATATCTGTGGTACTTTAAACGCGCAACACAAGCATAGGAGAGAAGATCGCTCCGTCTCGTAAGAAATAATGTATTCGAAGAACAAATAAATCATATATTGTATCCTTTTTAAACGACGGATTGCTTTTAACATTCCTTAAATGTTTTGTCTCCTTTGCTGAAAGCAACAGCATTTTAAATAGAGGTTATTAACTTATTTACTTAAATTTAAAAGTGTAGGAATCTCTACCATTACCACTGAGCAGGTTCTAGCACGGTGGTATGTCTTATCCTGAAATTCCAGTTCAAACCATCTTAAGGAGAATCCAACTATCTGCCTGTATTTTTCAAAATCAAATTGATTATTTAACAAAATGTTATAAGGTTAGTCTAAAATTGTAACTTTAAAATCTCTCTGCGACCAGCAACAAGGTTACTGAATTTTATTACACTTAACCATTGGCACGTCGTTCAACCATAATTTAACGTAATAACATTTTGTGATGTGTCAGGGAGGAATTACCTGCAAACCCAAGTAACATCCTCTTTTATATGTTTATATAAGAAGGTTTATATGCCTTATAAAATAAAATATGCAATTCAAACAAATTATACCTAAAATTACGAAAGCATGCAGTAAAGAAGAAAACATTTAGTTTCTTAAGAAGTTTCAATTTATAGAACTCTTAGTTGATGTTACAGTTGTTACACTTATAGTTTAACTTATAAAAAATAAATACGACTGCAAATTCTTCAATCAGAATGATATAGAGAGAGTTTGTTCCTTACCCATTGTTTGAAAATGTTTTCCGCGAAATAATAATTCTGTAGTCCTGATTAGGATTAAATCCTACTATGTTGGGTAATTCCAAAATATAACAAAGAAATTGTTTCTTTACTTTTCCTTTCGACTTGTACATCTCATATATAATAAATATAAACATACGTATTGCATAATTAGTTCATTTTATTTTTGTTTGAATGATATCGACTAAATAATATAAGTTAGAATGTAGCTAGCTTATGAAATCACAAAGGAGTAGCTGCAATTAAAGCTTCAAACAATTATAGAAATAATACATAATAATTTTTACAAATGAAATTTTCGTGTCGCTAAGCGCTTTGTACGTTAAATCGAAGTGTCAGACCTGATACGATCGACTCAATAGATCAGCTCTCCTGTTCAACTTTACTGAATACACCAACTAATCCATACGTCTGATGACCCAAACGTCCAATTAACAGGCATCTATCAATTCTAAGAATGTTCATTCAAAAATGTAGTAATCTGTCACTCAAGTTGTAGCGGTGCTCCATCTTGTTGTATCAACATATTACGCATTATGTTTAGAATTACGTTTCCATACAAAACTAATCTTCCAGATTCAGGTTAATAATGTACAATCGTAACATGTTACATTTAATATAAAAAGAGCTACATGCCCATCAGTATCACTAAATAACACTTCCATACCGCAACATAAGCTCCTACGTTATGGCATTCAACTATGCGTCGCTGCCAGCACCTTTAATATTTAAATCTTCCAAAGATTTCAGAATAAAGTGTTTGAATATTTGGAAATTTGTAATTATTTTAGTTAATTTAGAGCTGCGATTTCATTGGTAGAACCCCTCGGGGTTGACATATAAAATTGAAATTTTGTTCCGTATCATAGCAACGGAGAAAATTGTGTGAAAATCTGTTATAAAAACAAGAGTTGCATTAGATCCATCAACGAGGAAGTACATTCCTCATGTAGCCGACAATCATTATTAATTATGTTCAAGTTTCTTTGTTTAAGTGAATAAATGTTTTTTCACCATTTATCTTCGATCTAAAGTGTTTATTTCATCAGCGTATATGAAATTTTAAAAATTACCAGGAAAAGTATAATTTGAAGAAGAATTGAAAATTAGCATGGGTTGATCGTATTCTGTCCTAAGAAGCTTCATCCGAGAATGTGGTATTTTAATTTGATAACTTCAAACTTTAAACATCAAACAATTAAATGTCATTATTCTGGTAGAAATAATGCAATTAAATAACGTTAATTACAACCAGTAAGGAAAAACAAGGAAGTTCGCCGAAATAAACAGTGCTATAAAACAGAAGGAAGTTCGTCGAAATTAAAAGTGCCATAATAAATTTAAAAATGTTTTCATAAACAATACCTAACTGAAAATAAATTTTGAGGTTAAATGTGTGGATTTCGCATTTACCTATTCAAAAGGCAATTACAGGTGTTTTAAAATTTGGAAAGCGCTTATCTGTGTACATCTGATTGCTGTTTTCTGGATTTGGACATCGCCATTCTATGACTTTCACCCAGGGCGTAGATCATGTCTACTAATTCCTCCTTAGGAAAGTTCATTCTTCCTACCACTAATTAACCTTGTGGCAACCAAACTTTGACATTAATTACTTTGACACGCTTTGACGTTTGGCATGAATTCGTTTCCGACCCACCGCGATTGTTTCCATGCAGGTAACTTGATTATTGTAGTGCGTAGCACCAAAATTTAAAAAAAATGTACATACCTCACAAACGGGTGATTTTAAGCGTATGCCATGTTTTACAAAAGTTGTAGAAAAAATAAAATACACACCCCTATGAACTTTTTTATGGGTGGTTCCATTTGAAAAAAATGAGTTTTGGCTCTTTTAAAGTGTCTTGAGTTTGTGGCTTTCTAAACTACGTCTTGTATAAGATAATCGAATTCTGCAAAAGGCAAGAGTTAAAACATGGCCTATTCTGCCTCTATGCAAAAGCCCATTTTTAAATCTCGAAAGATCGACTCATACTGAGCTTTCAAAATTTGGTCTGCCAACGCTGATTTTTTCGAAAAATATTTTTTATTTAATTGTTCCACCAACGAATTCTAAAAATATTACACCACTGTATAGGCCACTAAAGATGTTTCAAAATACAGAAGAACAAAATGGGTATTTCTATTTAAAAAAATTGCGATGCGTCATGTACCTCCAAAATGGAACACCCTGTATAATCTAAATTAATTTTAAAATATGCACTTCCATCATTTAAATCACCTAAAACTTGAATCGCAGCCGTAGCTTTAACATGCCAGAAGTTATGGAAGAATTACGCCTTATTGACTCACCCTGTATATATATATATATATTGCTATGTATACTAACTGCTCTTTACCAGTGATAACAGTATTATCGTGTACAATTAGCTACGTACACCCCCAATACAGTAATACCTTCTGTCAAACCAAACTTCAATTCTCTACCGGTCTAGCTCTCATAGGGTCTCTGGGTCGCTCAATAATTATAACTCCATACCTTCATATCACCTTCGTACCACGTTGTCGTAATCTCTACCAGTATTCAAATAAAAGATTCCAAGTTCCCAACAAAGTCCAAGTTTAATAGCTTTATAATATTACAATGCCTTAATATAAACCATACCAAATTAACATTCGTTATTAAATGATTTAGAATTTCAAATATAAGCTCGGATTACAGTGTTTCTCAAAAACACATCCGCCGCTTTTTATCTTTTTAAAAACAACTCCCCTTATTTTTTCCATCTCCCCGACAACCCTGCCATCTGGCCAATTAAAACATTTCAGGAATCTTATTTGTCCTATGCCAACGTTTATTCTAAAAATAGAATAAACATTCCTGTTTACATGCTTTGATGTGCCAGTCATTATTTTATAAACCAAGTAAGATTAAAACATAAGTAACACAAATTACAAAATCCTGTTGAAGTAAGACATCAGCACTGGTATATCACCACATTTTTCCCCCTCAAAATGAAATGTTCCAGATCAGGTGTACATATCCCGACACCTCGTTCTGGAATATTTTATTTTTCAACTAAACATACAGCCAAAAATTGCTATTATACCTCCCCTTCTTTTCATGAATGTTATCCTATAAACTCTGTTGGTAAACTCAAATAAAGATTAACTAAAACACTTAAACCACCTAATCATCAAAACTACCTTACACCATCATATTTATACAACAATTTTAAATTAAATTTTCCCCTTATCTTTTCATGATCTAAATATTTAAGTATGTAACTATCTCCATGTTTACCAACAACTCTGTACGGACCCTCGTATGGCAATAATAATTTCGCATTTATGCCCCGCTGACGATCCGCTAACCTTAAACGCTTCACCACTACCAAATCACCCACATCAAAATTAGTACATTTTTTAATCTTTGCATTATCCTTCCTAATGTATTCTTCTCTTTTCCTTCTAATCCGTTCTCTTACTTTATCTAATTTTTCTTTAAATTCACCCTGTACTAAATCCGGGGTTATCCATGGTCGTCCTGGCCTCAATTTATACATTAACAAATATGGAGTCTCTCCTGTTACTGTAGAAGGTACATGGTTTATGTATTTTTCTATTTTCTTCACGTAATCATTCCAATTCACGTGCTGATCATAATATACTAAGATCCTTAAAAATTTACTTACTTCCTGTATGTACCTTTCACTCGGGTTCCCTTGAGGATGTCTAATACTACAATAAGTTAACTGGATACGTTGCTGAATAAAGAAATTTTTAAATCTTTGATTAGTAAAGTATGTCGCATTATCTGCCAATACTCTTTTCGGTTTTCCAAATTCTCTGATAAACTCCATCAAATAACATATAGAAACCACCGTGTTACTTCTACTACAAGAATAAATCTTCGTATATTTCGTAAACACATCTGCAATTGCAAGTATGTGCTTATCACCCCTGCTTCTTACTAAATTTGATAAAAAATCAATTGCAATTAAATCTAATGGGTTATTCACTTTAATACTCTTCACTTCATTCTTATTCACATAATTTTTAACCTTCGCTAAATTACACAAATGACAAGTTCGTACCAAATCTTTTATAATCTTCAAATCACCCTTGCAATAATATGCTTCCCTACACATGATCCAAATTTTCCTTACTCCTATATGCCCATATTCTTCATGAAAATACATTGCCAGCCTTTTTATGTGTTCCTGAGTTGTCATGTAAAGTTCCTCTTCACCAATCCTCTTAATCAAAACTCCTTCCTTCACAACTAAACCATTAAATTCTACACCCCTTTCTATTTGTTCCTTATACTCTGTTATCTTATCACTATCTTCCTGATAATTATTCAAACACGTCTTTGAAAATATACCATCTACCTCATTCAATATGTACACAGCAACCATCACCTCATTCAAACTATTCATGTTATTAACGTTCTTCCGCGTTAAGCTGTCCGCCACCACGTTCTTTCTTCCTTCAATATACTTAACATCAAAACTGTATTCTTGCAATAACAGTGACCATCTATACACCCTACTATTAGCGAACCGAGTTTTCATTAACTGTATCAACGCTGCGTGATCAGTACGTACTGTAAAGTGATTCCCCATTAAGTAGAATTTCAACTTATTTATCGCGAACACTATGGCCGCCATTTCTTTTTCCGAAATTGAATACTGCCTTTCATACTTCCTCAAATTTCTAGACACAAAACATATCGGAATCTCTTCGCCATCCCTAACTTGTACTAGCTCTGCAGCTATTGCATTATCAGAGGCATCTGTACGTAATACAAAAGGCAAATTATAATCAGGATGATATAAAACAAGCTGTTTATAAAAGCAGTTTTTAAAATTTAGAAAACAT
>JABXWE010008521.1:0-12253 GCA_014611495.1 Limonius californicus | reverse complement strand
TTTGCCAGTTAGTATCCACTGCGTAGTTAGGAAAATGGAATTTGACTTTGAATGTTAAAACACTATTTTCTGTTAAACTTTGCACTGGTGTTTTAAAAACGGGGATTTCAGCCAAAACTGATGTGTCCAGTTTATTCCAAGTCACATTGTTCTTTCCAGTTCGGTCGAAACTAATAGTTGCGAAAGTCGAATGTGGTGGTTGTACTACATACAATACCCCGCCATAAACAGCTGCTAGGGCAACCAAGAATTTGATAGGAAGCATGTTGACACGTTCCAAGGTCTGTGTATAGTGGACTAGTTTATATGTTAGTCGCAGCTTTTCTGTGAGTCACTGTCACTATAGATGTTATTTTCAAGTTGTAACTAACCTCTCTAATGTAGCAACACGTATGGCCAAATTATAGAGTGCCGGATAACGATGTAAAGTAATTACCTGATACGGATGTTTGGTGTATAGCGTTCCAAATTCATAATGAAGGAAGCTTACATTCATTCCGAAAAATTCTGCTAACACTGTGTTAAGGGGGTGGGAAGTTGAGGGAAATTTGAAGCACAAGTCAGGATCTAGTTGTGGTGATTCGTCAAAGTTATGAAAACGAATTTCAGAATTCTCAGGAACATGATAAATAGCTTCATTTGGAACGTAAAGGAATAACATGTTGTATGTTTGACTGAGCGAAGAAAACTAAAATCTTACGCACAGTGTAGTGGTAGATCGTTGAGTATTGCGGTAGGAATAGGAATGGAGGGGGAGACCTAGAATAAACAAACGTGTTGGAGCAGTAGTGAATAAAATATGTATGTATGTATGTATGTATGTAGAATTTATTATATTATATATATTATGTAGTATTGGTGTGTCAAATGCGGGAAACAGCATGATTCAAAAACGTGCGCAAAATCAAAAACTACGCCACCTAAGTGTGCATTATGCGAAGGGAATCATCCAGCGAATTACAGGGGCTGTGCTGTTTACCAAGATATAATAAAAGCAAGAAACAGAACATCTACCAATCCAATTCGTAGCAGAAATATTAACCAACCACCAAACACACTCCAGACGCCATCAACCCAACCACATAACGTGAACCCCCAAAACTGCATTCCCACTTATGCTATGCATCTACAACCTCGTAATACTATTAATAACAGCAATGATCATCACACTGACACCGGCAGAGAACTAACAGCTTTCCTAAACGAATTCAAGAATATGTTCACGCAGCTTATGAATCAAAATAACATCATGCTTAATCTACTGTCAACCTTAGTTACTAAATTAACCAATGGCTAATATAATACGCATAGCCACTTGGAACGCAAATGGTCTTCTCAACCATAAACAAGAAATTATTACCTTCCTACACCTTAATAAAATTGATGTGTTACTCATTTCCGAAACACATTTTACTGATAGAACTGTGATGCGTATTCCAAATTATTGCATTTATAATACAAATCACCCAGACGGTACCGCACATGCAGGGGCAGCAGTAATAGTCAAAAACTCCATATCACATCATCAACTCGACTCTTTTCAAACCGCAAAACTCCAAGCCGCTAACGTCGAAATTAATGCATACCAGTGGTCCTTTACTGTATCTGCAATTTATTCCCCTCCCAGACATACTCTTTCTACAGAAGAGTACACTCAATTCTTTCATACTTTGGGAAACAGATTTATTTCTGGAGGCGACTGGAACTCCAAACACACTCACTGGGGTTCCAGACTTATAACAACAAAAGGTCGTAACCTCTTCAGGTCAATCATGGCAGACAACTATAATTGTCATAGCACTGGGGAACCGACGCATTGGCCAGCAGACTTAAACCAACTCCCCGATGTGTTAGATTTTTACATTTCACATGGTATATCACCAAACTATGTGCTGACTGAGCCAAGTAACGATCTCTCTGGAGACCACGTGCCAGTAATCTTAAACATAAGTACCAAGCCTATTAACACCAAACGTAATCCCAGATTAGTATCAGCACAAACTGATTGGCTTATGTTCCAACAATTCCTTCAAAACAAAACTGATCTTAAAGTGCGTATAAAACAACCTGAAGATTTAGATCAAGTAGTTCAAAACTTCATTTTTCACATTCAAGAAGCTACGCCTATTGAAAACGAGCAAGTACATCATACAAATAACATACCACTCTATATAAAAGAACTAATTGCCGAAAAAAGACGTGCTCGAACCAAATGGCAAAGAACTCGTAACGCCGCCAACAAGGTTAATTATAACAGATTATCTCGACACCTTCGAGCGGTCCTTCTGGATGCCCAAAATAACTTCTTTACTCACTATATTATGCATCTTAACCCCGAAGATCACAGCATTTGGAGAGCAACGAAATAACTTAAAAGACCCCAATCCAATATACCACCGATAAGAAAACCTGATGGTAATTGGGCTAAGTCCCACAAAGAAAAATCTGATATCTTTGCTGAACACTTATCTACCGTATTCCAACCACATCACTCCGACATCGCTGATGAGGATATCAAAGAATATCTAGACGTTCCATGTCAGATGACGCTACCTATCAGACCTTTTTCACCGACAGAGGTTCAATTCGAATTAAATAAAACAAACAACCATAAAGCACCAGGTTACGACCTTATTACCGGCCAAGTTCTAAGGATGCTCCCAAAAAAGGCGATAGTACTACTGACAACAATTTATAATCGAATGCTAAGCCTATCGTACTACCCCCTACTCTGGAAACACGCGCAAATAATAATGGTCCCTAAACCTGGTAAACGACCCGAAGATGTTGCTTCATATAGGCCAATTAGTCTCTTGCCCATCCTAGGAAAAATGTTTGAGAAATTATTCCTTCTGTTGAAGGACACAGATATCTTGTCACATATACCTCATCATCAATTCGGATTCCGCGAAGGGCATTCTCCAATCCAGCAAGTGCACAGATTAATAAATCAAATTTCCCTGAGCCTCGAAGAAAAAAAGTACTGTGGAGCTGTATTTCTAGATGTTGAACAGGCGTTCGACAAAGTTTGGCATACCGGATTACTTCATAAACTGAAAAGGCTTCTCCCTAGCTATTTTTACCTTCTCCTTGGGTCCTATCTTAATGACAGATATTTCACAGTTAAATACAATAATGAATTGTCCAACTATTTCCCTGTCAAATCTGGCGTCCCACAAGGTAGCATCCTCGGACCTCTCTTATACCTAGTGTACACAGCTGACCTACCTGAAGATACAAACACAGTTATTGCCACTTTTGCCGATGATACCGCCACCCTATCGACGCACGAAGATCCCAACCTAGCCGCCGTAAATCTCCAACAACATCTAAACACCATAAACGAATGGCTTACTAAATGGCGTATTAAAATCAACCCTACTAAATCAGTGCAAATAACATTTACCACTCGATTCAACGTATGTGCGCCAGTTACCTTGGATAATGTAGTAATTCCCACAAAAACAGAAACTAAGTACCTAGGATTACACCTTGATCAACGTCTTACATGGAAAAAACATCTCCAAACCAAACGACAGCAATTAAACTTGAAGTTCCACCAGATGTACTGGTTATTAGGAAGAAAGTCAAAACTGTCAATATCAAATAAACTGCTGCTTTATAAAACTACCCTGAAACCCATTTGGACATACGGGATTCAGCTATGGGGATGTGCCAAACCTACTCGTATTAAAACGATTCAACAATTTCAATCAAAAACCCTTCGTGCCATAGTGAATGCACCATGGTATGTAACAAACCAGACACTGCATGAAGATCTCGGCATCCCCTTTATCACTGAAGAAATTCACCGATTCACTCAGAATTATCAAGAAAAAATCAGTAACCATCCTAGTGAACTATAGTCCACCAACTGTCTACCAACGTCCTCCCAGTGAGACGACTAAACAGAACCTGGCCTTGCGACCTGAGAACCCCCTAACGTAATAGGATTACTGCAAGAGTGCCACTGCTGAGTGGTTTCTCTTAACACTGTCTAATTATTGTGATCACATTTACTTAATACTCCAATGTAGAGTAGATTGTAAATTTCAAATTGTAAATAAAAAAAAATGTACTGCTACGGTTCATATTATCAAACTACATATTTTTAGTCAGTGATCGAAACTTAGGTTAATGGACTAATAACAATAGGATTGCAGAGTATTTCAGAAACTGAGATGCTCAAAGTTTTCATATGTGTAGTGTCACTTGTGAACACCCGATGAAAGCTCCCCTAACAGAATTGGATGAACTGTTAGCTAAGCTGTTAAAAAGCTCTGTAACACATATTGCATATTTAAAGGCCCAAAAACGTAAAATTTACATTCTTGTAGCACTTGGTTGCAGCAAACCGATCAAGATATCCTATTAAACTTGAAGCGTATTATATTTGGCGACGCAATTAACAAACGAAATTACGTTAAATAATAAATAAAGTATAAAAATTGTGTTGCTGTTTCAGTTATTGTACTGAATAATAAAATGCAGATATTAGAGCAGATGTGACACTTAGGAACTCCTTGTTCACGTAAAATGTACTAACTTTAATTGATACCAAGAATATATTTTACGGTTAAATATACAACCTAAGACAAATCGATTTGTATTTAACTTGCAGGACTTATGAATTACTGAGAAGCAATTATAAGTAACAAAGTAAATTGTAAATTGTACTAGATATGAACTGTTTAGAAGCAATTTATACAAAAGAATGGAACATAACCGGCTAATAATTTACATCTTAGTTGCTCCGTATTTAGGTGTTAGGTGCTACGGGCAACAAAGCGGAATTATTTCGTCAATTTCTCAGAAATTAAGTAAACATTAAGGTACAACAGATGGAGGAAATGCGATAGACTCCCTAAGAACGTAATTTTCTGTGTGAGTTAGGCATTTAGCCTATTTTAGAATGTTTCAGAGTAGCAGATATTACGGCAGATTGTACATGTAGAAAATTAACAAGGATATGTTTATGTTTACATAATTTAAGCATAAAGCGATTTCTGTTTCAATTGTAGTACTCATGGTTTATGTACAGCCGCTAGCATAGGAATGCAACATAATTTACAACGAATTATTATTATTTAGATATTGCGTGCACAGTATTTCGCGTAAAGTAATTAAATTTTCCTTCTCGTACGCACTTTTGTGCTTATTGAGATTTGTACGCATTTAGATATGTCTGTTAAGTATTTATAACTTTTTCCGATATATAAAACACTTGCATTATGACAAAACTATTCGTGTGTTGGTGACACTCATCCAGAGTTGGTGACATTGACCAATAGTTGGCAACACTGAAGTGTCAACAAGTTAACCCGTGTAGTTTTTTAGTAAGGGTTTTCATCTAGTACACTTATAGTGTATGTTGGCTGGTTTTAACACACGAGAAGATTGCATCATGTACTCGTTTGTTCAATGCTGAGAAGATAAAATTGTGTATGTGTGCCAGACTAAAAAGCTACGTAATACGAAAAGTAGTATTGTAACTGCCAATCTGAAAGAATATGAAGTGTGTGATCTGGCATCTTTTATGCTGACAAAATTCATAGGAATCATTAGCGAATGCCTGTCATAGCAAGAGACATAAATGTTATTTCTCGTTTGCTCGAATTCGCCCAAGGAGTAAGCGATCTACTACAGGAGGAAGTAAAAACTGATGAAGGGCATCCCTCTACAAGTAAACATAATTGTAAATTATCTTTTCATTTTGTTGAAAAAATATGCAGTTTACTTTAGAACCTGCTGGATGAAATGCAATTGATGGTTTAATGTTTCCAATTGTTTGTGTCCTAGGCAACACAATATATAAAAAAAAATCAAGTATCTACAAGAACACAGTAGTGGGAAACGGAAGTGGCTGTTGAGAAAGCTCTGACCCCCACAAAGAAATCTAATTTTCAATTCAAGTCCAAAGAATATGAAAAGAAACAAGAGGATACAAGGAACATGAAAGATTTAGGTAGCTGTTTTAATTTTGCAGAAGCAGTTTTTAAAAATGTTTTATTGTTTTAGCTCGAATGCCTACCAAATCACAAGGAAAGAATTAATTTTGGTGAAAAGAGTTAGAAGAAAGAGAATAGAATTGGAAACAGATAGTGATGAAATTGATATACCTCAAAAAGAGGAAAATAAACTTCTAGCTAGGGAATTACAATCATAATTATTTAGTACCTACACTGTCACTGTCAGAAAAGTTGTTAACACGGATTCTGACGCAGATTGTTATGTTTTCGAATTAAGACCACCTCCAAAACGTAGCAGAGGAGTTGCAGGTATAAAATTTCAATCACAAATTGTTAACTTTTCTCTATACATTTGCATTAACATTTTGTAGCTGACACTCGTCAGAAGTGACATACACCAGAGCTTATAATCTTCTTACAGGCTTTTGGCAAGCATTTGGAAAATGGTACAGTACCATCTGCAAACGAATGTTCATGTGCCATTTCAAGGTAACCCATTTTAGGCAAACGAACTAGTTGTTCTTCGAAAAGTAGGGTTAGAAACATTCTGGTATTACAACGTAAAGAATGGCTTTGTAATAGAGAGGAATTTGTTGCGAGCAAACCTTTTCATTAAATAAGTCGCTGCTGTTTCCTTAAAAATCTGCATGATCATAGCAGACACATTTTTTCATATAACATTTTGTTCATGTGTTATGTAAGTAAAATTATTTTGTTTTCTAGAGTTTACAGAAAATCATTGTAAGTGGTTTCTCATTTAACATTTTTCTGTGTACGTATTTAGGTGAATTATAGATTTCTAAACGTTTTTCATCAATAAATCATATTCAATTTTTTAATTAAGAAAATTAATAATTAACAGGTAGAACATCAGAATTAATTATTTTTCAACATCAGCTCACTAGCTTCTGAGGTTATAAAAGCAAATATTAATAATCCCTTTAGTAAATTACGATTTATATTGCAACACATCAAAAATGTTGTTTTAAGTGTATTATATTTTACGGTTTATGTGTTCTAATAAGATTAGTTATAGCAAAGGTCCATTTAATGTTATAATTTTTTACTACCTATTGTTTGTTATTCTAGATTTAATTATTTGTGTTGGCTGTATGTCTAGGGCCGCTGCTAGATAAATAGTATGATCTAAATGTAACATATTTATTTAAGGAATTAATGTTTGTACAGCGAGGAATAGGCGTCAACAAAAGTTGTTCTGATCTTACCACTACATATTTTAGTTAAATTAGTTCACTAGTGTGCAGTACGTTATTTTTGTGTGAAATGTTTGTTAAGAACATCACATTTCTTTAAGAAAGCACAATACAGTTACTTTATATAAAACTTGACGTGAAAATTATCATTTATTTAAATAAACTAACAAAACGTCCTGTCTTGCCATTACAAATTTAAAGTTTAGTATGGTAGTAAGGTACATTAGTCGCGAACCTATCCTGCTTGGTTTCAAACATAAAAAAAGTGCTTTGAGCAGATTATAGGGCGGGGAAGTGGTGGGGGTAATTTTTTTCAGATGTCTTACGGTTAACGTATATATATATATATATATAGACTTGTTTAAGAACATATACGCACCCATTTACTATGTAAACTTTCAGTGTGGCACCCAAATTTTACACTGAGGCACCCACTTTGGGTGCCCTAGTGTTTTAACAAAAATCACGTTTTTGGCGTGTCTATGTCGTGAAACGCCTAAAAACGAATTTTTCTTCTGGTGCCAGTTTGACAGTATACACCGCACCATATACAATTTAGTTGAACCAGTCCTTCGGCAGGCGGCGCTGCAGTCAATATGTATATAATACAAATATATTTAGTCGACAAACAAGCTCCCGCCATACAACTAGTAGTTATGGCATCCAAAACGAGTCTTTTCAACGGCAACGCCACTTTTGTGAATTGAATGTGTGCTTGCTTTGATTTGCTGAGATTGTAACTTACTGCTGATAATACTATCATGCTTAGATTGCTACATTTTTACATTCGTACTTTTTTTTTTCCACACATTCATACTACCGTTCCCCCCCCGGAACCGCTTTCGCATTACTTCAGGGGGGTGCGGGCGTCCCTTACACACTAACCATTCATGCAGCATGCACCCTAAACTTAACTAACTGAATTGCGGTCGCCCCAGCGGGGATTCGAAACCACGCCGGAAAGAGCGCAATTCAGTGTGACCTCGATGGTCGGTGCGTTCTCGCACTCGACCACCGCGGTCCCTTTTACATTCGTACTAGTTTTAATTTAAAAAATGGTAGTTTATCAGTATTTATACCGAAAATTGATAGATTTTGTGTACTATCAGTCGTAATAGATAAGCTAAGCTAGATGAGGGTCAATCTAATATAGTGCTGCGGATATTGTTCACTTTATTTATAAAAGCATTCCTTTGGAATAATGGACACTTCCAGCGCCATTCTAAGATATTGGGCCACTTACAAATTTACCCAGCAATTCTTGAAATTCAAGATGGCGGCCAATTTTAAATATTAACTAATATATAATCGGATTAAACGTTTTTTATATTATACACGTGTTTAAGGTGATGAATACGAATTAGAAGTTATTGGAACCATATTGCAATCGGAAGTCCGTAAAAATACAAGATGGCGGCTATTATGTAAATTTTATAATAATTATGGTTTGGTTTAATAAATTTTAATTTATATATGCCTTTTGGGGTGCTAACTACGATGTTAACTACCCATTTTGAAATCGGCAGCCTGTAAAAAATAGCGAAGAAAAGTTCAACTTATACCAACTTTTTCTCTAAAAAATTATTGTATCGTATAAATATAAGGGAAAATTGTTCTATTCTAACTGAAAAATGCTATTGTCTTTTGGAAAAAACGGTAAAAATAATTATGTAGTGTCCATACATATTAAAATAAGAAATAACATAAGAAGTTTTTGTCTTTAGAAGTGTTATACACGAATACCTTAATTTGCACCGAGGAATTTTCTCTAAATAATTAATAAATTAAAATAGTAAAAAAAATATGAGTATTAAAATTTTTAAAATAACAATAATTTAAAAAATATTTAGAAATACTACAGCTGTTATAAAAGATAAATCATATAAATGTTGTAAATTTTCAAAATTAAAGAGTTTACGCAACACGCAGAGGCATTCATTGAGAGAAGGTGCAACCCTGGCTCGATATCGGGGCACATAATATAGTATTCGAGCTTGGTGTTAGCGGTTAATGGAATGTAAAATAATTCTAAATTCCTAATAGTGATTCGATAACCTTAAAAGATTAAACCATAGAGCGGCAAAGAAAATTAATGAAAAATTTTCAGCCAGTCGCTTGAAATAATTGGGTACCTGAGTTAGATTGAACAATGGGTAATATGCTGTTGTGATATGCGTGGTGCCCACCGTATCACAACGTGTCAAGAATTTTGCACGCGACAAGCGGGTGTGAGAGCAACGATACGGGTGCTCTGACCTTCCGCCTTCTAGGCCAAACGTCTTCATGGGATGTAAAGCCTCACTATTATTATTATTAATATTATTATCACAATTAGCCACTTAATTAGTAAATAATTGCGTAATATTAAATCAAATGTGGTTATTTTTAAATGCAGGGTGTTGAAAAATTGGCGGATTTGGTACGTTGTTAAGTTACAGTAGACGAATAGATAGTAGTAAAAAAATCTCCATAGTCAATTATCAGAGATAATTTAAATAAAGTTTCTTTAATAATACAACCAACAACGCTGTTGTTCATAACGTAGTTTGAATGAAAAACCATGGCCTTTCTCCATTACGGTCGTGTATTATGACATAAGTAAATCACTTTAGTAATACCTACTTGATTTTCTCGGAGTTAATTAAACAGAAGCAACCCATATAGCACAGGGCATTCTGAGAATATCCTCACAACATAACAATGCTCTATTAAAGGAATATTCTCTACAAATATTTTTAGAATATTTATAGGTAGGCAATTTAAATGCGAACAAGAACGCTTATACAACATTTGCGACATATGTTTATAGAACATACTGTATAGAATATCCTAAGTATATTCTCACATCTAGTGCAAATATATTTTTGAAACAATTTGTGGAAGAAGCTATCGATTTAACAAATAATGGAATTTTAATTAACGGTCAAGTTATTCCATTTTCTATTAAGGGATTTGTTTGTGATGTACCTGCAAAGGCCTTTGTATTTTATACTAAGGGACATACGGGCTTTTTCTCTTGCATAAAATGCGTGCAAAAGGGTACGTACTGGAAAGGGCGCACCTGTTTTCCTAATATTATTTGTAAAAAGTGGACAGACGTAAGTTTCTTGAGAAAAGCGCAACCTCAGCACCATACTGGCACTATAATATTACAGGAAATACCAGGTATGGGCATGATTACACAGTTTCCATTAGAGTACATACATTTGCTTTGTCTTGGAGTTGTTAAAAAACTGGTGGCAAATTTGTGGTTATTTGGAAAGGCACCGAATAGATTATCACCACAAATTATACAAAACATCTCAATTTTACACTCATCTTTCAGAGACCTTAAACAAAGCTCGTATGGAGGCTTTAAACGCTGAAACGGGCTCAGATTTAAATTCAGAGATCGAATCTAACGCGAGCGCCGTGTGAAGAAAAAACGTTTTTGCGTTAAAAAAGATGAAAGTCTCAGCAAGGATGAGGATAGCGATGAAGAAGAAAACGAAACGCGACGAAACGAAGTCCCAAATATCGTCTATATCTTTCGGGTCACAAAAAGGTACTCATACCGATGAACAACCACCATCAATATTTTAAAAAAAAAATTGATTGGTTAGATACCCATATTTACTACACTACGATAATTCCATACCACTCCCTATCTTCCCAAAATGTTACCATCAGACAAATAGGTAATTGAAAAATAATTATTACTACTATTTCAGAAACTACTGAAACCCGCCAAATTGTACCAAATGAAACACAAGTTGCACTTCAAACTTGTCGATAAATGTCAGTCTTCCGCCACCTTCGCTTTCAATGGGTAATTCTTTTATTACGAGTATTAATGAGTTTATATTTTAATGCCATTTGATTAATGTATGTATAGATGAGGCATTCAAGAAGCAAGTGCTAAGACAATTTAGCCTTATTGGTTACAAACTAGACAAACTTATGGAAGTCGTGTCAAACATAATAAAGAACAGCAACAGGAAAGAAGAACCCGATGAAGAAGAGAAGATACTGAGTAAGTTCAACTTCCCATTAAAAACAGAAGACGAATTGAACGAATTACAAGAATTTATGGGGAACAAAGAGATGTATTCTCAACTTGTAAGTAGACATACGTAATATAAATTTCTGTAGGTATTCGTAATAACATATTTTTTTTCAGGTGAAAGTGTTGTCGAAAGCTGGAGGTTCATCCAGTAAAATAATGGTCAAACGGGTAATGGGTTCAATTTTTGCAAATCAGCTGGCGATAAATTATAGCTGGATAGGTTTTAAATCAAAGAAAAACGTTTCAGTTCGTCTGATTTCCCGGGTGGTAATAGGTAAGTGTTTCTATTTGTAAGTACTGGTGTAGTATGACTAATTTGGCTTGTTCCGTTATTGTAGATGCGGTTGAAAAAATTCATCCCAATTATACCACACCAGAAGTAGAGGCGGCCATGAGGATGTGGCTAGTGATAGCCAAGGAGAGAGAAAAGAAGGAAGAATAAATGTACTCCTGGACGAAATTAACAGACCAGTATAATTTATTTCTGCAACTAATAATTCGATAGAAATTTGAATAAGTACATTAAGCAAATTGGGTACTAGACTAATACTTACATTGAAAGCCTACTATTCAAATTTTAATTGAATTTGTTTCAGAAATAAATTACACTGGTGCGTTCATTTCATATTTTAAGTTTATTATCTTTTTGTATAGTTTCTTGTATTACTTTTTGTAGTCTATTATTTAATCAAAATATATTGTATTTTACAAGTAAATATATTTTTCTTCTGGCAACGTACATATAATATGCATTATAGATCCTACATATCTATAAAAAATATTCTGGCAACGTACTGAAAATATGCATTATAGATCTATATATGTATAAAGAATATTCTAGCAACGTACTGACAATATGCATTATAGATCCTACATATCTATAAAAAATATTCTAGCAACATACTGAAAATATGCGCTATAAATCCTATATATGTATAAAGAATATACTAGCAACGTACTGAAAATATGCATTATAGATCCGGCATATCTATAAAAAATATTCTAGCAACATACTGAAAATATGC
>JABXWE010008520.1:0-20922 GCA_014611495.1 Limonius californicus | reverse complement strand
AAGAATTTTGCCTATCTGGGGTAATTCCAACTCCAGTAGTGATTTTTAACGTGTCACACATCGCAGTGGCACGGGACCTACGGCTTTACTTCTTATCCGACAGAAGGCGCATTTTCAGATTTTTCCCCGCTAGAAAAATCTCGCTGACCTCAGCCAGGTTTGAACCCGCGTCCCTCGGATAGTTGCTGTTGTTACTAAAACTTTTAGGAAAATGGTTATGTTTACTATGGAAATATTTTCCCATTTTCGTTGTTTAGAAATACTTGACAGTGGTTGTTGCTGTATTCAAAACATGGTTATTTATTGTTCATTAAGTTTAAGGTTGAATAAGTTTTTGAATGTGATTATTATATCAAAGGTGTTTATTGCACAGAAAATTAATGGTAAAGCTGAGATTCAAAGCTGTAAAAAATGTAGCAATAGTTTCATATGAGCTAGTTGTAGTGAACTGTACCAGCATTTTTTTTATTTTAGACCTTAATAAAACTGGCCCAAGAGAAAATAACCCATCAACATACCATTTCATATAAAACAACTCCACGTACGTCATTTGCAAATGCCCTTGAAATGCCAGCACAACGAAATTCATTACCAGACATTCCCTTAACACCAAGGGAACGCCAAATTTTAGAACAGACTTCATGTGTACCTGGAAAGGTACGAAGCAGCCACAGTTCTGAGTCTGTTTTGCGAGATAATAGTCCACCTCCTAAACCACCACTTCCTGATGGGTAAGTACAATCAATGTTTTTATAGTAGGTTTCATATACAGGGTGCCCAAAAAATGAACATACAATTTCGATATTTTTGGTAAGTCCATTCTAAAAAAAGTAGTATGAAAACAACCATCCTATATACTATTAGAAAACTGTTTTTTTTTTAAATATGTTATTACCTACTCAACCAATTGCAGTTTTTAATGATCATTAAAAAATCATTTCCTACGAAATTTGTTTAAAAGTAAATAGCCACTAGGTCTTATACAATAAAAATTTTCCTTTGCAACCAATTACATTGTCACAGTACTTTCTATAGTTATTTCTTGTAATGTGACCTTCTACATAGTAATGTAGTCGGATTTTTTTTATTTAATTCGATATATTTTGAAATATTTTAATGTGTTTAATGAAAGTCTAAGTAAATATACTGTACAGCTTGTTTTTGCAATTTTTTGGTCATGGTGTATACGTTCTATTTACATATATATCATGATACAGCTTCATTGATTGAACCTTGCTGGTGGGAGCTGTGCGGCGCGAGAAAGAGTGGGCACTAGGAGGACCAGAGAGGAATACAATGTATATGGGCTGTTAGCATTCGGTACATTCAGTAAATGAAACGCGCTTACCTCCTAAGTCTTCCGTGCTTTAATTTTAGATTGAAACTCAATTGCACTTATTTTTCACTAGAGTGTACAGCGATGTTGGCTGCTACAAACACAAAATGCAAGTGAGCTCCAGGCCTCCCCCACCAATTTCGTGGTAGTGGTGGTAGTGCGCAATGTTCACTCACAAGCAAGGTTAAATCAGTGAAGCTGTATATCATAGCAAAACTTTAATTACTACATTTTTTAGCATTTGTAGATCGGAGATTAGTACTGGTATTCCCCCACCACTTCCACCTAAGAAAAGAAGCAGCAATCGAAGTTACCAACTTATGGATGAATGCTTTAGTTCAGATAATTCCTTATTTGCTTCAAGTCTTGAGAGGTAACATACATTTTGAGATATAAAGATGGAATTGTGCGAATCGGTTGTAAATCGACTCAATATTTCGATGATTAATGTAAAAAAACCCCAACAAATATAGCTATGATTTTAATATTTACACTACCTCATAAATACATTTATAACAATAACGAACAACAAAAAACTATTTTTAAGACCGGCCAACAAATGCTTTCATCTGGTGAAAAATGTAGTGCGTATTTAATGTAACCAGCCCTTTAAGCAACTGGTCATTTTTCCCTCCAAGTGCAGATACTTAAAATAGCCATCAAACGGATTTTTTTCATCCCGCGCTTCCTGCCTGTTGTTACTGGAAAACTCCACTTACTGTTTCTAAGAACACAAACAGGAGCTATTATTAAATTTATATTTAATACAAATTAGACCAATTTGAAAATCACAGCTTTTAGTTGAAATTTGATTGAGAAAGAGGGCATATATAGTATATAGGCCGGACCAAGCTATATGCTTTTTTTAACATAATAATATCCTAATAATAAACTCACTAAAAAAGTGTGTATAGCTTGGCCCAGGCTTGGTATAAATCATTCTTCTTATTCATATAAAATCTTTATTAGAATGTCTCTGCGATCAAAGTCTCCAGAAGATTCAAGCTCCCTTCTTTCTGCAAGTGCAGGAAGTCTAGATTCTATGCTCAATCAATCAAGGGAAGAAGAGGAAATTAGAGTACTTATGGATCATAATGCCGATAGTGATACAGTGTTACTAGATAATGATATATCGGACATTGCAGGTATCTAATAAATAGTAAATATATTTTTTTTGGAGTAGCTCATGTTTTCCTTCATTAGGTGCTAATGGAATGTGTAATTATTGGGAAGATTCGGTATTAAACAACACACAGAATGCATCAACATCGCTAGTAAACCAGTCCAATGAATTGAATGTTACCAATGCAGAAATTAACCGGTTGTCCAACACAGACTCTGGTTTTGTGTCCATGCTTTCGCAGAGGAGCTCTGGATACTCTAAACGAAGTTCTCAGCAAAGCACAGTTAGTTCACAGTGGAGCTCGCAGCAGGGCTATTCCAAGCTTTCGTCCAGTACCATTACTGAGATAATGAAATCTGAAAATATTTTACAGAAAAGTTTCAATGCTTCACAAAGTCATATGCGAACGGAACTTAATTTTAAGCAGAATGCCAGCAGCAGTACAATTTCTAGTTTTGCAAGTAATAGTCTTGCCAACATGAGAGATGAAGTGGATCAGAGAATTAATTTTGAAGATACTCCTCCTGCTATTCCACAGAAAACAAGAAGGAAACCAGAACGACAACCTTCTCCGTATGATAATGTACCAGATGATAGTCTGGGTAAGTAATGCGTTATCCTGAAAAACGACTTTGAAATTTAAAAATTTGGTTATAGCAGGTGGTGAATTACTAGTAGCATGCCAGTTACATCAGTCACAAAATATGGCAGCTAGTGGATCAAGCATTACCAGCGGCATGAATGATGGTCGACCACCACCACTTCCACCTAAAAAAAGACATAGTAAGTGTTCTAATGTTACAAGATTTTATTATTCAAGTGTTTAAATTTTTGCATTCTTAAGATATTATGTAAGGTTCAATATTTTAAATTAACATGTTATGAAGATATAGAAATATTTAAAAATAGAACAAAATTATATTTCTCTGAATTTTGTTAGAAAATTCAGTAGCTTGGGGATATTCAACAACAAAAGCAAATTTTGGTAAGGTGTTTAATATGTATTGCATTTTTTCATAGTGTTCCAATCGGTGGCTTACTCTGGTAAGTAAGCCGCACTAAGGAGAACTACATGTTTCTACTTAACACTTTGTGGTTTCGCTTCTAAAGCTTGTTTTGTTTGGTCAAAGGATTATTCATGTACCACTGCTAAAGACATGGTTGCTATTTCTGATTTGTGTGTAATTTATGGATTTTTGTTCGAGTATAGTCTATTGTATTGATAAGTTTAACCTGAGCAGAAGTAGCATTATATTAAATGATTTCATTGAATTTTAAATAAGAAGCTATATGATAACTGGTTTTAAAATTAAATACAGTAAATAAACCCCAGACTAAATCGTTACAGGGCAACCATTATGTGTAATCGATAAGTAAATATAATGCTACTAATAATTTCAACAGTTTTTATTACATTTATTTGTTTTTACATATTTCAATCTGATAGAACAGTATTGTCAAAAGTATTGTAAGGTAAAACTAGGGCCTAGTTACAGAAACCGCATATATGATGTTGGTTTTGGTCGTAGTCTTGATTTTATATATGAAAACTTTTATTAGTCATGATTTAGCAGTTGAATTTGCTCATGCATTAGTAGTACATTTTTGATTGTGTCTACATCTAATTTAAATGTATCATTAGAAATATGTAATAAATACTTTTGAAACTGGCACATTAGCATGTTAAAATGCATATCAAGCAAAGAAATCAAATGAAAACTGTTGAAATTGTTTATAATACTATACTTTTTTATGGACGTATAATATAAATTCCAACAAAGTAAGGTGAGAAACAAATAGTAAATTATTATTTGGGGCCTACGAATTCTATACATGTATCCCGAAAAATATTGGATTATTTCAATAATATGAAGAATATTGGCTGCAACAACTTATCTTTCAGTTCCACAGTTTGAAATTAAAATATCTGATAATTTCGTATTAAAAATGAATATTCTTCATATATTCATTTTTTTTATTAGATCTATTAGTTTTGTAAAACGTGAATGCTATTTCTGCTCTTATTTTACGTTTCTGCATGTCCTTAAAGTATCGTGTTAGTTCAAGAAAGCTTAAAATATGTTCTAATGAAAGGAACAGAAAACACTTTTATAAAACTTTATTAGGGCTGTATAAATTGAAAATTTTTGAAAGTGGATCAGGATGATAGATAAGACTGATAAAACAGCACTACGCACATATCATATTCTAAAATATTTGCAGAAATGTGGTTCTTGTGTAAACAAGTGGTCCTTAGAGAGTGATAATTCAGGCCAAGTTGCATTCTGCTAATTGCTCTATTAGAACATGTTTTGTGTGGTTCCTCGAGGCAAATAATGTGGCAGTAGGGGGTATTTGAAAGTTGTAGTACCCGCTCATAAACAAAACAACCAAACAACTGATCATAAACTAAGGCCTGTTTTTATTAGGATAGATCACCTCCCCATAGATGTTGCCTAACTTAAAAATGATTAAACAAGGCTTTTGGTTGTAGGAATAAACGAATCCAAGGAGTACAGTTTGCATGAATAAAATAAAAACAACGCGAATTTGGAATGTATTAAACTAATCCGAGGGGTTGACCACCCGCAATTTTCGTGTACACCGCATTTATTATTTACAACATTTACGACATTTACATGACATTTACGACATTTACAACATTTACATGACATTTACTCGACATTTACAACATTTACGTGACATTTACGGCATTTACAACATTTACACGACATTTACTCGACATTTACAACATTTACGACATTTATTACATTTACTCGGCATTTGTCTACGTACCTACTTCAAGATCTACTCTCAAATTTTGAATTCACAGAATACGTTGTAGGTATGTATATAGGTACAGAATATCATGGAAAGGTAATAGAAAAAGCGAAAATCAAAGTTGAAGTTTATTCAAAAATAATGATAGGTACAGACGAAATTACGTCATTTAAATACATCATTTAAACTTTTTTTTAAGTTTTTTATACATGTTTTTGATTGTGGCCCTATCATTCTCGGTTATCGTCATAGGACTGTTCCCTGTAACAAAAAAGTGTCAAATATGTCAGAAAAAATAATCTGCTAAATTAAGACGGGGCTTTGGTAGTATGGTTATTTGATAATAAAGGTAAATTTTAAATAGTTTATTCTGTGCTCATACCATATTTTTTTAATATACCTACCATTTTCCATATATCTTTCTGTGGACATGTGTTTTAGATTGCTTTTGTTAAGAAACAGCCCCGTCTTATGTCAGGAGGTAAGTAACTACTAATACTCACCGATCATGGCCAGCGGTCCAAAAGATATATAAGATTTTTCCACTGTTTGTACGTCCGGGCACTTTGGCCACACAAAATCGTTCAACGATGATTTTAGAAATTTGATTTTAAATTTATTTTCATCGATTTCGTCAATAACTCGGCCTATGTACCAGTTATCACTATAGTATACGGCATAATACTGTTCGTCTTCTATTTGAGGCAATTGGTCTAATTCAGGATCGAATTCGAGAGATGGCTGTTCAACAGATGAGGTCAACAACAGTGGGTTGGATGATGAATTTGACGATTTTGGGACCCTAACCCGTATCAAGCGATCTGCACTAACCCTAAAATTTTGTAACATGATCTATATATATTAAATTAAAATTAATTGTTTCTTGCCTGTTTTTCTTCTCACTCAATAGCCAACATAGAGTAGATTTTTTTATTGTCATGGTTTTATCTGAATATTGTGTCTTAATAGTAACAAACGGGCTGTTTTCATTAATATTGTTTTTATCACAGTCTTTCAGATTGATTTCGTTTTGAAAATGTAGAAGAATACTTTCGTCAACTTCCAACTCTGCCGAGTCATTAGGTATGGAGAGGTTCTCAGGAATTCGCAAATCGACAGTCGGCACAATATTATTTTCATAGTGATGAGCAGCATCTGCATGTTCTTCACAATCATTCACATCTGATTCATTATCTGAGCTCCCATTTTCATAATTTTCCTGCTCTTCTTCTGTTCTCGTATGTTTTCTTCCCTTTTGACTGCATATTAAACCTTCAACTATTTCTGTGCATGAATTTTTGTTTGATGTAGTTTGCTTTTTTTGTTTCTCTATCTGAATTTGTGTGTGCCATGAGCTATCTTCGATAATTATTCCCAATTTACGGCAGTCTTCTTTAGCTTCTTCCAGAGCTGATTCGCAAACATCAGTAATTTTTTCGTCTGTTAAAAAAAATACCTGTTCTGTTGCTCCATCACCAATTCCAAGTTTATTAGTTGCTCTAGGAAAAGTGAATGTTTCCGAAAGGTCATTCGTAATGTCGTTGATTTTTTCTATTTTGTTGATCCTATTTATAATGTCTTTTATGCTGAAATTGACTACAGTTGAAAAAGTTGAAGTTAAAGAACGTGTTTTGTGACATTAAAAATACTTGTTAAAATTTGAATATTGCAAAATGTCATTCCCCTCGAGGTCCCTAAATTTTTAGCATTTTTTGAGTTTTTTTTTAAATTTTATAAATTCCCCAGTCAGTTAAAAACTTAGATAATTACTGGAATTATTATGTTCGTTGAAGGGATAATTTAGAGTACGATAAGAGACAATTGAAAGTACGAATACCCAAATGCAGTAAGTAATGCAAAAGAAATCAGTAAGTAATTAAAATAAAAATATGTACCTATATTGGAATTTCTATTGTAATCTAGAATTAAAGAAACAAATTACTTACCTTGAATTTTCCCGAACACACAGGACATGGTACTATGAATTCTAATACTCCATTGTTTATATAACATTGGTAATCTACGTTGGCCATAATGGTAATAAGGCCTTTTTTTTCATCCATGGCGATATTTTTGTTGTCCTTATACCATTTCATTATCAGTTGGCTAATTAATTTATTTTGTTCCGTTAAATTTTGAGCTCGATTCTGGCTTGTTTCTTCAGACTCGCCCAATAGTTCAGATGCAGAATTAACTGTTGCACTTGCAGTCTCGAAAGAAGTTTTGCTTCGAGCTTTGGCTTGTACTCGCACTTGAGAAGTTTTAAAGTTTGTTTTCAGGCACTCTGCTATGGAGAACAGGGAACAGGGACCTATTAAAATTTGAAATTTTGTTGGGCAATTTTTAAATACAGGCCCAAAGTAATCTTCATATGTACTTTTGTCGATTATATCAAAAAGATTCTCACGCACGAAAACTTCCATGCTTTCAATATCACCTTCCGAGATATTTTTTAAACCCAATCTGTTATTAAATCCGTTGATTATTAAAATGTTCTTTAAAAACTTTGGTAAAATGATGTTGACCTCTCGTTGAATTTCTTCCAAAACTAAATCATCACTAGCGAGATTACTACGCAGCACTGAACTATCATTAGCCATCACTACACTATTCACGATACAACTTCTCAAATAAAACTGAGAATATAAATTTCGCACCAGGCACTCTCCGGGCATTTCTTTGAATTTTGTTCTTTTAAAATGCGATAAGTAGAGTTAGATGGACATCGGTGGACATCAAAGAACAGAGTACTGGCTATCAAAAAATATTAACGATAAAAAAGAAGATAAAAAGTAAAGAACACCAAAACTCCAGGAAGACGCCGCCAAAGGTATTGTCGCAATCTTTGCGCGGTGATAACAACCCTGCCGATTGCGATAATTTTTATTTGTCTTCCAAGAAATTCATACAATTAAAAAAAAGTTCTTTTATTTAAGAAAGTTTAAAAAAGCAATACAAATTATGTACTTAAAAAAAATGATTGTTTTACTTAATAAATCGTTAGGTTAGTTTCGAGATAGTCGCGCTTGAAAAAATCGCGCGAGCTCCTTTTTTGGTTCAGACATTACTAGCGGGAGAAGAATATCTTGTAATTCGCATATTATTCTATTTAACGAGTGACAAGAGCTGCAACCCCTAAGAATACATTAGCACGATTTGAAAATTTGCAAATCCATAAAATAAAAATATGCTTATTCATTTTTAAGAGATTCATGGGACTTACTTAATATACTTTTTGCCTAAAATTATAAAGCCTAGAAATGATATTACTTATAATACTTGGCGTAGCCTCAAAATAATTCAAAGTATTTATCAGAAATTCAGCACATTTCCCTGACATTTATTGCATTTACTTGACAGTTACTACATTTACGTTTCATTTACAACATTTACTTGACATTTATAACATATACGACATTTACAACATTTACGTGACATTTACGACATATACAACATTTACGTTACATTTACAACATTTACGTGACATTTACGACATTTATAAAATTTACTCGACATTTACGACATTTACGTGACATTTACAACATTTACGTGACATTTACAACATTTACAACATTTACGCGCTTTTGTACACCACATTTACTGAGTGGTTAACCCCTCGGTCCTAAACATGAAATTATCTATTGGCCATTAAAAACATATTCATTCGCAGATGTAGACAAATGTGTATTACTTATCGTATTTATCTTCCCATTTATCACTAAGTCCTCGGTCGTTATATGTGCATTTGCTTTCAATTTTTAATCTCTAAACTTACGCCAAAAACATTTTTTTAATTAATATTTCGCCACTGCAGGAATTTGATTAAAAAAACCACACCAATAATTTCAATTCCACAAAAATATTATACATTAAAGGATTATCTAAAGTGCAATTCTAAAACCATTTATGGCACGTCATGAACAACTTTAAATTAAGACATGCAACAGCGAAAAATTCCAAAAGCTTGTTCCTTACATCAGTTACAATCTTTAAAAGATATTTTTTGGTAGAATTTGCTTGAAAGAAACTGTTTTTCATGACCCACTGGCTAGAAATGTTATATCCGTATAGATTAGTTATTTTTACACTTGTTATATGTAGATTAAGTATTTCATGTATTTAGACTTAAGTTGTTATTTTCCTAACATAGATCTTTAAGATAACAGTACATTAACCAACACATTAGTTCTAAGACAAACAACTTTCGGTAATAGAACTTTCTCTCATATTTCAACTTTTCCAACCTTCAAAAATTGCTTTAAATAACAGAGTTCAATTCAGATTTAAACAATTCATTTTTTTTCGTCAACGACGGCTGTAGGTCTGGCCAATTTTGTATCAAATAATAAATGTTAAGTATTACATATACAGTTTATTTTTCGTAAAACCAAACCATTACGATTTCTCCGCTCCTACCCACGACAAGCATTACTGAAATGTTACATATATCTTGGTTTTTGCTTGTTGTTGTCTGCTGTAGCCGGGAAATACCACAGTAAATACTGCAAATCTAACCATTTATATTGCATGCTCCTTGTATCCGGTATTCGTTATATTGCAATTCGTTGGACTGTAAATTAATTCTTAATACGAAGCTTGTTCAATTGAAACCCATCTTTGATCAACTTAGCCTTGACAACAAACGCAATAATGAAAATGACGTTTGTTAATGTTAGTAGGGTTTGTAAGCTACACATTAACACGTTTGTGGCGTTTGAATTCGATTCTGACTTTTAAAACTTCGATTTTGAAATGGCATTTGTTGTTGAAAATCCGTCCAAGGTTGATCAATTTTTATGCGTTGAGGGTATGCAGCCATTGCAGATTCATGCGCGAATGCAAGCAGTAAATGGAAATGCATGTATTGCGTACGCAACTGTGAAGGAATGGTGCAGAAAATTTAAGATTGGAAAAGCGGGGACTATGGATGAGCCACGACCAGGTGCACGGTGTACTGCATTAACAGAAAACAATATGGCATGTGTGGAAGTCCTTATTGTAGAAAATCGTTGAATTTTAGTTAGCGAAATTTCAGTAATTGTTAGTGCGAGTGTAGAATCTGTCCATAGTATTGTTCGTAATCTGGGTTACAGCAGAGTTTGTTCGCAATGGATTCCTCGTTTCTCGTCTAATGAACAAAAATGCTTGCGAGTTGGCTTATCTCTGCAACACCTCGCAGACTGTAGGCAAAATGGCGATGACTTTCTTCTGTCAATAGTTGCTGGTAACGAAACGTGGTGCCATTACTACGAGCCATCCAGTAAGTTATCGTCGCTGCAGTGGAAACATTCAAGTTCATCACCACCGAAGAAATTTAAAGCAGAACCTTCTGCAGGCAAGGTGATGTTAACAGGTTTTTGGCCATGAAGGATCCGTGTTGATAGAGTTTAAGGAACCTGGAGTAAATCTCAATGCAAATATGTACAATAAATCTTTGAACAAGCTTCATCAAGCAATAAGACGGAGACGTGCAGGAAAATTTACGCGTGGGGTCATTTTGCTGCACGACAATGTTGCTAATGTGGTAAAAAAATGGAGGGTTTTAAAGCATCCACCCTCTAGCCCGGATTTATCGCCTTGCGATTTCCATATTTTTGGACCGCTGAAAAAGGCGTTAAAAGGTCGGCATTTTGAGTCTGACGCAGAAGTTCCGATAGCTGTGGAAGACTTCTTCAATCGGCAGCCACAAGAATTCTATGAGCAGGGTGTACGTCGGTTAGTAAAACAATGGGTAGGTGACGGTAATTATTTGTAATAAAATTGTTGAATAAATGTTTTATAAAGTAAAGATGGGTTTCAATTGAACACACCTCGTACATTGAATTTGAAGTTGTAATTACTTCTATTTTTGCGATATACATTATAGAGACGTGTACTTAAAAAAATGTACACGTGGCTGTTAATAAAAACGGCAAATGATAGTAAATTAATTTAAATTAACGCGTTGTATTTATAACTTGTTTATTTAACTGGTGTTGACACGTTACCTGAATGATGTTTTTCAGTTTTTACTGCTACGTATTTTATTTTACTGTCGCAGGGTAAACAAAAGTAAGGTCAAGGGGAATATTTTAATGTATGTGTTTATGAGTTTGACGTTAAAGCCAGAATTATATGCGAAAGGGAATATTTTACGAACGGAATCCTTATACCGTTTAGTGAACTTAAAAAGCAAACTTCTGTAAAAATACTTATCGCAGCTCAAATCTGCACAATAAAAATTAATCATTAAAGAACGCGAAAATAATAAAAAAAGTTTAGTAAATGGTGTATTTTAGCGTGACCTTTAAAGTTTGTTAACTGTTTTTAAACATAACCAGTCCTCGCTTAATTGTTCATGCCATAACCTAGGTTAAATGACTGCATCACTTTTATCGGTCTCACTTTCACCGCTGGCGTTAGAATCCGTTACGATATTTAAATTAGTTTTTAGAAAAAATAAAAATCACTAGCGCATGATAGAAAATGTAAAATATGATGCAAATCTATTAGAACGTTCTCTATAAACTATAAAATTGAATTCTGTTAATTCCATTTTTGTACTGCTAGGGAAAGGGTATATCATGAATAAATATTTGTTATATTGAGTAATGCCTTTCCTTACCTTCACGGTGACATTGCAGTTGGTAGCAAGCTACAAGAATGACGTCAAATCATTTAAACAGGAGTTTTTACAAAAAATGTCTTGATTCAGATAATTTACCGATAGTGCGTTTACGGGATATTCATTAAGAAACATCAAAAACTTCAGGGGATGGTTCTTTGACCGATTTTAAGCCAAAGAAGAATAATTTTTTCCCCAAAATGCTTTATTTTCGATACACAGAGTAGTGAATATTAAAAAAAATTTTTTTTTGTTAAATTTTTCCATCTACATTTAAGCTGGTTACTTGAAGCAGTCGCTCAACATCTAAACTTTATGGTTAGAATACTGTTCACATACGAAGCTAATTTTTCGGAGGATGCAATTATGAACATTCATGACATTCACATGTCGGCTAAAGAAAATCTGCATTCCATAATGGAATAATCTGATATTATTGGAGATCATCTCATTGGCCCATAATTCCTACCTGAACGCCAAACTGCAAATTCTTGTCGACATTTTCTTTATTGAAAGATAATCGATTACAGCTAATGAATATATGCAGGATGGTGCTCCAGAACATTTCAGTATTGCCGCAAGGGAGAGGGAGTACTGAAATACAAATTATCCTTATCGCTGGTGGTGTTGGGCACTCCATGATAAGACATCGAAAAGACCTAGCGGGGAATCATGGCCACCACGATCGCCAGGTATGCACCCCTACTTTTACTTCTTGGGGGAATGTTTAATAATCACTAGTATACCAACTGCACTTGTGGACGTAAATGTATTGTGGAACAGAATTGTCAACTCTTTTAATTCTATCAAGAATAGTTAACTCGGAAATTTTAACGTGTACGACAATCAATGACGGGAAGAATGACAGCAGACGTACTAACACAAGAAGGACACTTTGAATAATTTATTTAATACCCAATGTATATATTAATAAAGCATCGTACGGCCTGTTATGACTTATGCTATGAGAACTCGTGCAGATACACCAAAAACAAAACAATTTCTAGAAGTAAAAGAAATGTAAACTTCTTCTTCTTCTACGTGTTTTTTTTTATTCTACAGACGTCAATACGCAGCTCTCTTTCCATCTCTTCCCATTGGTCTTCTTCCCAGGGGTTTTTGGTCTCTGCTTAATTTAACCAATCTCTCGTCTGACATTCTATTGATATGTTCGTCTATCCCTTCTTTCGTTCTTTGGATCATTTAAGGACATCTTGTATTTTGCGCTCATTTCATCATCATCATCATCTGACATGGAGCCGACTCGAGGGTATACATAAATTCGTTTTCCGGTCGTGTATAAGGGACTCCTTGGATTGAGTGTAGTGTTTTCAATTCAACTTTTCTCATTTTTTGTTTTGTCTTTTTGGTTTCGGCACAGGTATGTTAGCACAGGTCGCACTACAGACTTCAAATTTTTACTGTGCTTTCAGCCTGAATGTACTTGTTCCTCCATATGGTTTGTCTTAGGCAACCCGATGTTTTTAATGCTTTTGTGGCTTGCGTTTGTGTTTCTTTTAATAGATTGCGATTGCTTGATATCTCTATCTCCATATATGTAAAACTCATCACCTGTTGATGATTTTGTTTACCAACTCTAGTTTGCAACGCAGAGGTTCTCTGGACACTACTAGGGTTTTCATCTTTTCTGTTGATATTTCCATATTGTATTGTTTTGCAGTTGTATTAAATTTGTGTAACAACCTTTGGAGATTATCTTCATTGGTGGTTAGTAGCACCGCGTCATCTGCATAACACAATATACTTATATTTTTGTTTCCAGAAATCCAAACATTACGAAAAATTGTGGGAAAGAGTAGGCTTGATAAAATTAGAAATGAAGAGATAAGACGACCTTATGAGATACGAGAAGTGGGAGAATGGGCAAAAGAAGAAGGCAAGAGTGAAACCATCACATCTCAAAAATGTCAGAAACAAGACTGGTCAAATTGGCACGAGACACCTCTCCTCGAGGAAGAAAGTGTCTTGGTTGCCCTCCCTAGAGATGGAAAAATAATCTGAATTAAAACAGGTTTACAGCCTAGTATGAAAAAGAAGAAGAAAACATTTTATGAATTGAACCCTGTATATTAATTTCAATGGTTACCTACGAAATCATATAACTGTGCCTACATGTCGAAATCTGATTCAATTTCAATAGTAAAACGGTGTTCATGTCCAGTTCCACGTAAACACACAAAAAATATAAAATAGAACGTAGTGTTTTTGTCGAATTAAGTAATACATATATGATTCATTGTCTCAAACTCTATACCTGACCCTGGGTTTATAAATTCAGTAGGCGAAGTAATCAGAATCTTGTCTGCTGATTTGAGTTCCTTATTAAAAAAATAAAAATATGGACAAAGAACAATTCACCTTGTCAATACCTCCATTTAGTATTTAGTATTTACCGCTTTTCGCTCTTCCCACGGCAGTAGAAAGTGAAAGAATAAGTCTCTCCTTCCCATTGATATTGACCACATACAAGGCAATCGGCTTTGTTTTTGCATACAGAAACCTCCAAAGAGAAGAAAAGGCATTAATATGCAAGTTAACATACGCTGACTAGTTGCAAAAAATAGCTGCTATTATTATTAGCTTGACACTGGAAATTTGCAAGAGACCTTGTTACTTAATTCGAAGGAATTTATTATAAAGCGTGATTGGAAATATCTGCCTATGATCATTGTTCGGCATCATACAGCTAAACCTTAAACGTAATCCTGGCTTTCATTTGGAAATGGAACAAAGGCCGTTAACAAAAGTCGGAACTACAATTGCAACCCTTAAATTTTGGCCGAAATAGACCATCTGGACCAAAACCTATTGTCCAAACAATTTGTTCATCACAATAACGGTACTTGATGAATTTTTTAGCATAAATCTTTTCGGTTGCAAAAACTTACTAACCTTCTCTTGTCAGATATTCAGGATATATTCCAAGGTCAAACGAACAGTCACATCAATAAATATGTGTTTGGCTAAGGTTAAGATTTCGAAAGCACTTTTTACTTCCAGGTTGGTTAAATTCGTTACTGACGTGCAAACGTGGATTCTAAGTACTTCACGGAAGGATTTTAAAATTTCCTAATAGCCTGCCGTTTGTTGTTTCACAGAACCGCGTGACCTTGAACGGAAACGCAGAGATAAAGTGATAAACGAGGCGGTTGACAATTAAACGAGCTACATTTTCCAAGAGCAATTACCGCAAGTATTTCACAGTTACTTTTTTCTAGCGGCGCCAAATTGGTCGTCTCTTTCTCTGGGTCAATGCAGCACGAGCGGTAAAAAGTGACGGGCGAACGATTAGGCGTGACCTTGACGGTTGATTAGAGGCAGCAGTTCCGTTAGCTGCGCTTGGGCAAGGTCATGTATGCCGTGGACGGGCCTGCGGAATGCGTTCCATGATTGTAACTAATCAGAGAAGTACAGTCGGCGTAGCTAAAGGCAAGGTAGGTTACGTTTAAAAATCACACAAACAGTATGCAGGAGACCTTGAAAAACGCCAAGCATACATGCATGGACGCTGTGTGGGCAGGTAGTGTTTTATTAAATGCACAATTGTAATAGATTCAACAAATTAATTTCTATACAGTTGACCATTGTTGTGCGGAAATTTTATATTGCTCTGTTAAATACCAACAATGAGCAAATTGAAGGCTGAATTTAAAACGTAATATGTGTAACGAGGACGGCTTAGATTCTGTGTTTGTTTAATTTCTTTTGCTGTTAATATTTTAACACTGCATAAATTACGCTCCAATTACGAGCAAACTATATACAGCACCACCCACTGTAATACATTAATATTGTATCAATGCAACCTGTTTATGTCCTAAAGTTTACGATCCGTAACTCGCCCTGTAATTTTAAATTACGTTCTCCGAAAATTATGAATCAGCAAGCAGAATTAGCACTAACATTATTGTCAGTATAGATGTTGAGTGTTATAATTATTTTTCATTAGTACAAACGTGCTTAAATATTCGTTGAAGGGTAGACTCCACAATCGATACTCTTCTCATACTCTTCTTCTTCACATGGCTTGCCCGATTATCAGGCGTCGACGATCACCATGTCAATAATTTCTTGATATTGGGTTCGATTTCTTGCCGTATGGAATAACTGTTCTCCTATTAATTCGGTCCAGGGACGAAGGTTTCTCATCCATGACATCTTCTTTCTACCAATCCACTTCTTCCCTCGATTTTACCATTTAGAATAAAACGTAAAAGTTCATACTTTTGTTCTAGCAGCACATGTCTGAGATGCCCCAGTTTTCTTCGTTTTATTATGTTTAGCAGTTCTCTTTCTTTCTTCATCAGATTTAACACCTGTTCGTTTGTTTTCCTTCCAGTCCAGGGAATTTTGAAATTCTGTGGTAGCACCACATTTCGAACGCTTCAATGTGGTTCATAGTTTTGGTTTTTACCGTCCAGGTTTCGCACCCGTATAACAACACATACCAAACATAGCACTTGACAAACTTAGTTCCTGTAGATAATCTGAGGTGCTTGTTACTTAATATTATTCTGTTCTTCGTGCAAGCTTGTCTAGCTATCTGAATAAGACATTTTATTTCTTCATCTGGATCAAAGGTTTATTCAGCCAGCAACCAAGATATTTAAAATGATCAACTTGTTCGATACATATTCCGTTTACTTGTAAGTTCTATGGACCCACATCAATTTTACTGGCCACTAGTAACTTAGTTTTCTTTATGTTTATACTTAACCCCATTCGAACACTCTGTTCGTTTATCTTATTTAACTTCTTCTATAGGTCTTCGTTACTTTCGCCTAATATGGCTGTATCGTCAGCATATCTTAATGCTTTCTCCTCCAATTCTGACTCCTTTTTCTTCTTGCAGCGCTTCTTTAAAGATCATTTCTGTATACATGAAAACAGCAGGGTGATAAAACACATCCCTGTCTTACGACCCTTTTAATGGGAATCTCGTCAGTTTCTTGATCTGCATCCACTTTTACTGTTGCTGTAGCTCAGTACAGAGATTCTAACAATGTAATGTCTTTTTGATCTAAGCCGATATCCTGTAGTCTTCTTCTTCTTTATCCTTTAGACGGCGAGATCGTCTGTTTTTCTTCTGGAAACATCATAGTGGTTGTTGTGGCTGTTCTTGGGTTGTTGACTGCCAGCAGTCACGCCATCTCTTTGGTGGTCACCCGAGGCCTTCTGCCATGGAGTTTTCTGTTGCGGGCTATTTTAGCTATTCTAGTATCAGCCATTCTGGATACGTGCTCGTTCCATTCTCATCTTCGCCTCAACCATCGTACTGCATCTTCCACCTTGCATTTATCTCTTATATGTGTATTCCGTTGTCTGTCCCACATCGTGTATTCAGCCATTGTTTTTAGCGCCTTCATTGCTGTTGTCCTCATTTCTCTTTTTGTTGTCGCTCTAGTTTCAGCCCCGTATGCCACGATTGGCTGCACACATGTTTAGCAAATTCTGGATTTGCAATGGATAGTTAGGTGTTTGTTTTTCCAAAAAGCTTCTTTCAAATGTCCCGATATTGTGGCGGCTTTGTTGATCTGATATTTCACATCGTCTTTCAGATTCCCGTAGCTAGATATTTTGCTGCCCAAATAACAGAACGACATTATTTGTTCAATTGAAGTGTTGTCAACTGTTAGTTTGCATCACACAGGCTCTTTCAATATGGAACTGGATATCCTGTAGTATTTCAATTATTCTGATAAGAATTATAGATTACTACTTCTTCTATTTAAGTATATATCTGCTTTTCTTCATTCATTGTCTATATTATGGGGTTTCTTCGTTGGTTTTCCTGGTTTTCACACTCGCATAGGTTTGAAGTCTCTTATTCAGATACACTTAGATATTTTATCTATTTACTGTTACAATCCCCAAATAAACAATAAAAGCCAACTATATAGTAAAGCCACTGGTGAGGTGGAAAGGCGATATTCTGAGTGTAGCAGGAAAAGACTAGATGCGAAAAAATTGGGGAGGCCTTTATTCCACAGTGGATGTATAAAAGGGGGCTAGGAAGAAGAAGTAGAAAAAGAATAAATATGAGACTATTTTCTTCTTTAAATATTAAGGTTAGATGTTATTTTAGTTTTTTATGGCCAATGGCTTACCCTTTAACATAAACTTAAACTGTCATATTGTATAATATAATATAATACTGTATTATTTTTATTATTATGGAGGTCTGTGAAAGGTCTTGTAGGCCCATCGCTTTGGTGTGGGGCAAAGCTAAGCTAGTTTGTGCAATGTACAACAGGGCCCGACTCTGCGGGTTACCGTGTTGGTGTGAAACCGTACTTAACCTGCCTGGTGTAAGAGTACCGACCAACCAGAGAATTAGAAACATTTTCTTGAGCCTGGAGTGATTCGAACCGGAAAGAGTTTGGAGTATTACATCCAAAGCTTGACTCTCTTACCACTGAGCAACTCCAGACATATGTAATACTGTATAGACTATAATAAATATATATTTTATCAATGTTTATGTCCTGAAATTTACAGTGCGTAACTCTCCCTACATTCTATAAGTTATAAATCAGCAATACGGTCTAGAACACACTTTGTACACCTCACTAGTTTTATAGTGTTAGTTTTCAGAAGTATCAGTGTTCTAACAGGGGCAAATCTAAACTAACGATAATGGTTCCTCCTTCTACATACTTTTATTAAATGTTCTGACACAGGTGGGCCACAGAAAGTGAATTGTATTTATAAACTACTTCTTCTTCTTTTATTAAGGAAGATAATCTGTTTTCCTACAACTAACTTTGTCAGTGCGGACGCTAAGTTTTATAATTACTTGTTGTAAAGTTTACGATCCGTAACTCGCCTTATAGGTTCTACATAGCATTCCCCGCAATTATGAATCAGTAGGCAGATCTAGATCTAACACAATCAGTAGAGAAGTTGAGTGTTATAATTATTATTCAGTAGATCAACAACCCCCCTTAAAGGGGAGGCCCTTTGCCCAACAATGGGATGTTACGGGCTAATAATAATAAATAAGTATAAACGTGCTTCAATGTATATAAAAGTGTAAACCCAACAATAGACATGGGAATGGTTCCGTCTTAAATTATACATCCAATAAATATTCTTACAAATTTCAACAATGGAAGTCCATTGACTTTGAACATTGGACTTCCATTGTTGACTTGGTGAAGAACTTATCACCAGAGATATTCCTCAATCAAGTTACTTTAATTAGTCCAAGTTCCTACCGAAGATGGTAACTTAGTTGCCATAATACGTATTTAGCTGTTGTAAATATCGTGGTGGTAAAGGGTTTTCTATAGTTTTATACACTTAAACCACCGTCCCGGTTCAATCCTATACCTTCATTGTGTAGTTGTAATACACTTAAAGATTTTCTTTTCAAATATACAGTGTGTCCCAAAACGTACCGGCAATATTTGAAGGATGAATTCTAGACCTTATTTAGAGTAGAAAAATCCATATAAACATATTGTCCTAAACGTAACCGTTAACGAGTTATTGTTTATTTCAAAATTTATGTGGCTCAAATTTTAGTTCAACGGATTTCTGAAATACTGATCTAGTTGTCATGATCGCGTCTTTTGTTTGGTAACATTTGAACATCGTTTTTAACACATTGTTGTTTGTAACTTGTCAGTTTATTACTATGATACTGAAGTTATTAGTTTCTTCTTTATATCTTTATTCCCATCGTAATTCACAAGTGATTAACAATGCCAATGTTATTTTTAAATGAAGAATATGCAGATATTCATTATGTTTACGGTCTGTGTGATGGAAATGCTTTAGCAGCACAACAAGAATTTCGTAGAAGATATCACAATAGAAGACTGCCTGCAGTTTTTTAATTCACATTGCCAGCTGAGGGAACATGACACTTTCAATGCAAAACATGCAGTTGGCCAAGGAGTTGTCCCTAGACCCATAAACGATGATGAACAAGTTCTTTATTTATTACAAGAAGAATAAAAAGTACTCGCTTACATCCATATCATCAATAAAGAGTTCAAGCTTTAGGTAATGATTTTAAAGCTCGTTTAAGATTTTGTATGTGGGTACAAAATAATCAAAACCTTCCGCATATTTATATGGACCGATGAAACTTCTTTTACACGAGATGTTATCAATAATTATTATAATTTTCATGAATGGGCTGCACAAAATCCTCATTTAAGAAGACGCTCGCATTTTCAACATGGATTTAGTGTTAATATGATAGCTGGAATTCTTTTGATCGTATGATTGGACCATTTGAACTACCACACCGTTTGAATGGTGCAAATTACGAATATTTTCTAGAAAACTCATTACCCTCATTACTGGAAGATGTGCGATTAAATATTATACGTGCAATGTGGTACCAACACGATAGGGCACCAGCACATCAATGTCTTCGTGTTAGAGCTTGCTCAACGCACATTTTCCGGGAAGATGGATTGGAGTAGGAGGATCCGTAGTATGGCCACCGCGTTCGCCGGACCTGACTTCATTAGATTTTTATCTTTGGGGTCACATGAAACAGATTGTTTATGCCACTGAAGTGCACACGGTAGACGCAATTACGCCAAAGAATACAGCGGGCTGCCGATATTATTAGGAATAATCCAGCAACCGTATTAAGAACGCAGCGATCTCTTCTGCGAAGTGCGGCTTTGTGTATCGAACACAATGGAGATAATTTTGAACATTTCTTGTAAATAAAATAATAAAAATGTTTTATAGAAAGATTTATTTCATAAAATTACGTTTAGGACACAAGTATGTTTATATGGACTTTTCGACTCTAAATAAGTTCTGGAATTCATCTTTGAAATATGGCCGGTACGTTTTGGAACACCCTGTATATTGTATAAATCTCCTGATATACTTACATTGGTGTGGAAAAGTTCTGCAGACATAAGCTTGTAATTGTTTCTTAGAGTTTAACGTAACTTTTTGACATAATTTCTGACAGTTTTAAATATATTGTCATTATGATATCATTACTTTATCTGCTTACTATGAACTTGGAATTCTTTAGAACAAATGAAATAGATATTATTGCCTAAATCTCCTAATCAGTTA